>JASAMV010008164.1:0-146289 GCA_030248065.1 Rhynchonema sp. JSB1_4 | reverse complement strand
CACGGCGGAAACGGCTAGCGACCTTTGTGAGCAAAATGAGGCGGCAAAATTGACGGGTAAATAACAACAGCGCAAAAATCATAACAATACACCATGTAGTCGGCATTCTAAAACGCGGAACACAGATCTTAGTCCAAGGCGTTTGAATTTCGGCATGCACTCCTTGCGAAATTATGATGAACATAACCTGTTGCACGCTATGCAAAGAGACAATGTCACAAAAAATGAAGGATTAGTCATGGAATTGGATGTTTTTTTGGAGGATTCATGCACTTATTTCCGTACACGGTGTTGTAAAATACAGGGCATTGTTGTCAAGACGGTAACCAGCCTTGATGTGATTTGAAAGGTTGATTATTGAAAAAATGAATCACTTTTCGTAATAATTGAAGTGGACTACAATTATTTACTATTATTCTGAGCACATGGGAGTAAAGTGATAATTCCCGTTGCCGGACCTCTCTCTGACAAATAAAAATGTGTGAAGTACATTCCCTACTGACAACATTCATTGAGAGAACATACAACAGATGCACTTAAAAATGTTTGAACATTTCCGTTACAACCTCATTTTGAACTTCCGTCGGTTTTTTCTCCATTCATATTGAAGTGGCGTTGCTATTTTACGATCACAAGAAACCGTGTGTGAAGATGAATTTTGTGATGCCTGCCTTGCTTTTCTTTCAGATGTGGGATCGAAACATTGAAAAAGCATGCTTTACATGGGTATTACATAGCAGAATCGATGAGTCTGTCAGGCTCGCTTGAGGTGGTTGTTCCCGCACGTTAGATGATATATCATACCTATGTATAAACCTAAAACAACATGGGTCGAGCTGTGTCAAAACAAATGCTTTTTAATCCACAACGTGGACCTTGCTCATCACAATCGTGTCCCATGTGTGGAAACGCACCAAGGCCAGTGTCTTGGGCTTCAACAAAGTTATTGAAAACAACCAACCGAACGTGGAATAAACCGAACCGAGAGTCGTGCAATTGCAGCTCGCTTGAATGTAAAAATCAACGTCTGCAACAAGCTGACTATGCCAATCAAAAAGACACATCACGCAGACATGAGAGCGCGCGAACACCCACTTTTCAAATAAACATACTTCATGACTGTCAGTGTCACAATGTGTCGCAAACGTGTGGCCTGCGGGTACGCACTTGCATCCATGGTGGGTCGGCTCCTATGCCCCCACTGCAACCATTTTGGAATGTCTTAGCTTCAACTTGCACCAGCAATTCAGTTTGGGAGGTCTGGTATGGCACCCGTATGGATCTGGAACCAGAACTCGGTGAGCCCGTTTTTCGGAGCAGATGAGTTCATCTGAGCAGCGCGGTTCGAGTTAAGAATTGTTGCTAAACAAACACACATTTCATATGTTTACATGCGCGCAATGCACTCAAATTATGTGCCAAAAGCATTACGCGCTGTGCCAGAGCAGAATTCCGATATTTTCTATTCGCAAAGACGACTTTCTTCGGTACATGTACGTACACATGCTGTCGTTGCAATACAAGACAACATGAACCACTTGTTTGCGTTTCGGCTGATACATTTTTATTCTGAGAAACATTTGTGCATCTCGCGCTCAATGGCTTAGTGCTAATAGCGTTCCCACGCTTTATTATGTACGAGAGACTAAAAACTACCGCAAAACTTGCACACAAAAGTTCCTCGAGTTGAAATGCATCTTGCTGATACGTCGCAATGTGCAACTGCTGCTGGTTTTGTGGTCGACCTGATAAATTTGTGAAAGAATTGCGAAATGTGAACATCGCATAATTGTTGTCATTTGTGAATCCGGTTGACCGCATGTGGGACCATACAAGAAAACAGGTACCTAAAGCCAATTGTCCGCCTGAGAGTTGATCAGCTGATCGCACCCACTGAACGGTAAAGCAGTTGAAAACAACTTATGTACGTTGTGTCGTTTCATTAGTGCGCATACTTTGGAAGAAGTCTCACATTGCACATACATAACTGTTCGACTTTTTCATGTGTCAACGAAACAAATTTCGGTGTTAGCACACTAGAGAATTTGGTGTCAAAAAACTCGCACCGCACAACATTATAGCAATTATGCCAATAGGTTCGTCGTCTATGCATTACTTTAATGACGTGGAGTTTGAAACCTTTATACTATGCACAGCATTTTTGTGCGCACAACGTTTCCCCAATGATTAACGTCAATGAACTTACCAGTATACACTACCTTTTGTGTCCAGCCAACGGAACATCGACTTATATTTGAGCAACGATTCAGTGATGCGACAAAAAAGAGCGAAGCAGCGCAAGGTCACTAAGTTGCAATTGGGCAGGCACTCGGTAACAATGGTCAATGAAAGCAACTCTGTTGGTGACGACAACACAGCAGCAAAATCTGAACCTGGATCACAGGTTTCTATTCTTGATCTTGTTTTAATGCAGACTTCTCCCACCCAACCACGTCAACGCTGTGCACAGTTCGGGAGATGCTCTGTTGTGGATGGTATGTATAATTTCAGAAACAACCAGTAACTTTTCGACAAATGATAGCAACAGTGTTCGGCCGATCTCGTAATCGCCAGTGTCCAGAACATGATAACGGTGCAGCGGAAGCAACAACCAGCAACGCTGGGTCAAATGCCACGGAAAGACCGGGAACAAACACTGATGCTGGACAAGCAGAGGAATCGAAACCTCAGTGCGGACTGTGTTTTTGTGTTCATAAGTTGCGAAGTGACGAAACACCCAAAGATAATGCGAGAGTAAATTGGGCACAGCTGGACAAAAGGACACACAAATTTATCAAACACGCATTAATCGTTCTGCTGATTTTGTTGGTGTTGGGCTCAATTGTGGTCATCGGCGCCGTAGCAACAGGTAAGTTTTGTAATGTTTCTGGTGTTGAGATAAAGGACCTTTGCCGCACAGCACAAGAAAATTGGGAATAGTATTTTCATCCCCTGGTTCTCCGCCGTCATTCTATTGCTTTCGAAATCCGGAAATATAGGTTGGTAAATTAAGTAAAAAGTTCGGTGGGGACCTAAGAACTTCAAATTTTTCAATTAAGGACCACAATTTCCTTTGTGCTCGCTATAAACGTTTCAGAAATGTCGAACGGAGGCTTGCAGTAATTAATTTTTAGTTTGAAGTGTATTTTCTAAAGTTCATTCAGCCGGCAGCTCAACGACACGTGAAAGGAGGACGTTTTTCGTGACGGACAGCGATGGACAGACAGTTGAGCGCACTTGTGGCGTCCCCCATAGCGAGGCTATTATGCACACTCGTGAGTTTGTGGGGCATAACTGTGGCTAGATGAGTTTTTCCTGACCAGCACATTGAATGTCAGATATGTAAGCATAATTTTTGGAGTGAAGCCCAATAGTGTGTGTAGTTGGCGTTTGAATACAAGCACCATTATCGAACACAATGCAATTTCATGTTCTCAGACGATGGAACAGCCGAAGCTCAATCGTGGCCCTGGCAGATCGCACTGGGCACAAAATGGGGTCGTTTGTTGCCACCGAGCTGGACTGGTTGTAGTGGTGCGTTGGTGTCGGAGGACATTGTGCTCACGGCAGCACGTTGCTTGTCAGTGAAACATCTACTTACCTACATACAGTATGTCAGTCATTCAAAATAATCACACCCCTTTCATTGTCGCTACAGAGACCGACTAATCGATAAGAGTCGTCTTTCGGCTTTATGCGTGCTCGGCGGTGTGCGGCATCTTTCAACAGCGCTGGAGGACGACGGAATAGAGTGCCAATCGGTGAAACGTGTCTGGGTTGAGTGTTGTTCGGTGCTTGAATCCGGACATTTGAAAAAATTGATCTGAAGATGTGACAATGGCGTAAAATTCCACCCATTGAAATTTACAACTGCAGCGCGCCAACGGTTATCGATCTCGGGACAACAACAACGATCTGGCGATCATTCAACTCGCGAATGCAATGAACCTGAGTGAGAATGTGTTCCCAATTTGTTTGCCGGACGCCGACGTGCAGCCAGGCACACGATGCCTTGTAACCGGCTGGGGTCGGTTTGATGCACGTATGCGAGTGAATCGGTACAACTCGGATGTCCTCCAGCAGGTATACATGCGTGAAGCAGTGGCGGATCCAGCTTTCGGCCAAGGGGGGCCAAATCCCAAACGTCAGCGCGCGACAGCCAAATGTCTTGGAAATTGGTGCATCTGACGCGCGAAGCGCACGATTTTTAGACCCTTGAAGTGTATTACAGTGAAATACCACGATTTGGGGGTCATTTTTCCTTCTTTTCCCCGAAATGGTGCCTTCCCCTTCGGGGGCCCCTTTGACCAAAAAGGGGCTTGGCTTCTGTGGCCCGCCCTGGATTCGCTATTGGTGTAGTGAAGCGAAAACAACTTTTTATAGTCGTTGAAACTGCGAAACCTAATCTATGTACACCAAACAAGCGCAGGGTCAATTGTCAATCACGCCCGTCGATGATTGCAAGAGAAAATGGTTGAACAGCAAAATACGAACCAAAATCAATTCGACGTCAATGTTGTGTGCGAGTGCTGCCAATTTTCATGTGGATACTTGTCAGGTACCTGCTGCAGACGATGACCTTGTGAGTTGATTATAATTGCAGAACCCAAGTTGTAGGCTGACGATGGCGGTCCCCTGGTTTGCGCGAGTGCCACGGGCGAATTCGAGCTGCACGGAGTCGTATCATTCGGTGACCCCGACTGCAACAAGCCACAACTGCCCGGGGTCTTCGTCCGAGTGACCACATTCACTGATGACATTCGACGCATTGTGGATGGTGTTGTGCGCGTCAAACAGTTCGAACAATTAGTATTGGGTTCAATCAATCCATCAATCCGGCGATCGGGATTAAGAATGGACAATGACGATGTGCCCTGAAGTACATAGCCATCACATTTTTGAATTCGCTTTCATTACAAATTCTCGACGATTTACACTTAGCTATTGGTCGCTGGTCACTATAATGTATAGTCCAGCCACGAACTCATGAGACGACTTATTTTGAAGTTGACTTGAACGGATCCAATAATGTTCCGGTTCCACGTATTTCGGAAATTAAAGAAAGAGAAACGCATGTGTTTTTTTAAAAACACGCTCTCCACCTCGGTGCGTAAATTCCCTTTTGACTCCCAAAACATTTGCGTGTTGAGCAACGCTGCTGTTTGCGTAAGCACGCAACAAATTGAGGTCAGCCAGCTGGAACTTGTCATCATGTCTCTCGGCCCAATCTCTTTCTTTTGTTTGCGAAAACCCGTGTAGCCGGCGCATTTTTGAATCTGGCCAAGCGAGCTTTAAAAAGAGTCGTCTCATGAGCACGTGGCTGGACTGTATGTACAGTATTGTATGTATAATATATGCAAATCCATCCAAAGTTGTTCATGAATGGTAAAACACGACTCGATGCAGATCACCAACGTTCTATTTATATTTTGTTCCAAAACATTTTTATCGGTGTCACGCTCATCGCGTTCGAAGAAACTGACCGTTAAGGCCTAACTATACTTCGTTCTCTCAGAAAACAAAGAACAAATTCTCGCGCGCTGATTGACTGTTGAACATACGTGGAGCAATCAGCGCGCGAGAATTTGTTCTTTGTTCTCTGAGAGAACAAAGTATAGTTAGGCCTTAACACCGGTAGAAATGTTTTGAAAAAAATATTCAGTAAATGTAGAAAGCAGGTTATCTGCACCTAGACGTGCTTTCTATGCTGGAAAAATTTCGAATAGATTTTCCAGGGTGTTTCAAAAGTCCCAGAACGCTATTGAAAATGCATGTAATCAAACTAAATTTTGCTGAACTATGGGTGCTGGGAGTTTTCTGACACGGAAAAAGTTAAAGGGGGCGACTGATTGCTAAAAGTGCCCTGTTTATGGTTTCAGCGTGTAGCTGCGACCCGCGCCATCACAAAGCCACCAAGATTAAGCCGATCGGTTCGGAATCGGCCGAGATCGAAGCGATTGAATCGGGTCGACTAGGAACAAAAATAATTTTTACAGTCCTTTCCATATGAAAACAAAGACACATTTCTTGGTGTACTTGAGGTCAGCCAGCTGACAGCCAAGTCACGCAGTGATTATATAAAAACGACTATTTGTCTGAATGTTTCATGGCCAGAGTACGAGGTTCCCCTGATTTGCAATAAAAATGCAGCTGGTCCAAAATTATTTTTGTTCCTGGTTGGACCGATTCAATCGCTTCAATCTCGGTCGATTTTTATCCGATTAATTTAATTTTGATGTCATTCTGATCGCACATATCCCAGCTACAAGCTGAAGTCATAAAAAGAGCACTTTTAGCAATGAGTCCGCCCCTTTAAATCTGGGCTTGTTTTTTTGGTCCGAGCATTTTGGACCCATATAGGTTCCGAATAAGTGTGGGCACAAGAACTATAAAGAGCGGAGATTTCAACAACATGGTTAGCTTTTGCGGGCACGGCTCATCAGTTTAGGGACGATTTTTGGTCAGCGTGGTTTCGCATTGTAAATCAAAACTTGTGGACGATGGCCTTTTTGTAGAAGCAGCACGCATCATAAAAATACGGTGAGATCACTTTCATCATGAGGACAACAATAAAAAATTGAACAAACTGGCGCACACAAGCGAAGCAGAACGCACAAACGTCGTCTCATTCTTCAGTCGTGCGTGTGACCAACAAAATTGTCGAACATTTGCGAACACAGTCTCAACCGAGTCACAACGACCCAAGCGTTATCAAGTGTTTGAGCACCAATCAGCGGTGATTTAAAAAATTTTCTTGTTTTTTTGTAAATTTAGGGAATTCTACTACTTGAAGTTGAAAAACTCTAAAAGAAGAAAAATTTTTAAACAATGAAAAACAGAAAAATCTTTTTTTAATCTCTGTCTCTGGCACCGATGGCTCGTGTGACATTTTCAACCTTGTGCTTCAATTAAAACATCATTGATGGAATGTTCGGCGGTCGCCGCAATGTTTCAGTTTTCATGTGGCCATGAAAAAAGAAATCCAGTGGGTTCATCTCTGCTTCTTGTCGCCACCCAGCGTTTATGCCTATTGCGCCCACCGGGTCCAAGAACCATCCCTCCACATAAAATTCATTCGGATCGAGTTGGTTGGAGACAGGCTTGTCGGTTGGGCTTGGAGTTAGGCACATATGTATGTAAAGTTAAGTCTTAGGCTCACTCTTGCAACAAGGCTTTAGGCTCTATACAGTCACTATTGGTTATAACGATATTCGATATAGCGATATATTCGTTGAAGCGATAATTTTTCTTTGTCCCGTTGACATCACTGTAACGAATAGTGAGTGACTGTATACATATACATACAAATACACAAAATGTTCCTTGCGGTTACCGTGACGCTCCTCCGCTGTTGCACAAGAGCGCGCGAAATTCAAAGCATCGGTTCGGAAAAGAAAACGAAATTGGGGTTTTCACATCTTCCGTCTCTCTCACTCAGTTTGCTGCTCTGATTGAATAAAACCGATAATCAGAGATCGGAAACGGGCCGGGTAAAGTCGGCCCGGTCGGCCAAAAGTCCGGCCCGGCCCGGCCCGGTGGAGGGCTGCAGGTCGGCCCGGCCCGTTTTGGCTTGAGGTCGGCCCGGCCCGGCCCGGCCCGGTCAGCCAATTTTCAAGGGCTGAAAACAAAAAAAGTCCAAAAAGCTGAAAAAAATTCGAAAATTTTCTGCAGAATACTTGTTTTCACTGGTACAGACGGGGGGGAGGGGAATGGTAGGTAGGTAGGTAGATTGACGCGCCATCCTGATGCAGTACGTAAGTCGCCGCCCCGGTTGGTGCAGTACACTGCAGTGTAGTTCCTGGGGGGGGGGGCGGGGGGGGGGGGGATTCCCCCCCTAAGGGGTATCTATCTCGAGTCAACCCTTAGGGGGGGGATGGGGGGGAAGGGTAAGGGTATCTATCTCGAGCCGACCCCAAAGGGTATCTCGAGTAAGTAGATTTATGGTTTTCAAAGGCAAAAATAGGTGTTTTTCGACCTCGGGACCCCCAAAAATCGCGCGCTCCGCGCGCAAACACCCAAAAATGGTCATTTTAGGCCAATTTTCGGCAAAAATGTCAAAAAGTACCCATTTTTAGGCCAATTTTGCAGTAAAATTGCATGCAAAAAACGGCCTTTTTTCGCCTTTTGACGGACCATAGGGGTATCTTGGGTAGCCTCTGGGGGTATCTCGAGTAAGTCCGAAACCTTCCCCCCCCTAGTAGGGTATCTTGGGTCGATTGGCCTGCCACCACACTGGTGCAGTAGTAGGTATAATTTTTGGCTCAAAATGGTTTAAAATCGCTATTTTTCACTCCATTCCATGTAGGCGAAACATCGCGCGTGACGCGCGAAATTAGCGCTTATTTAAGAGTACATTCTCATCAATATGTAGACATAAAATTTTGTTCCCGGACGACTCCCCCCAGCTCGGCCGGTCGGTTCGGTACAGTAGGTAGGTTGATTGCAGGCAGGCTTTTTTGGTGGTACAGTAGGTTGATTGCTGCAAAGCAAAGGCCTGGGTATGGGTAGCTACTGCTTCTTTCTTCAAAACGTTGACTGAAAAGATCAAGAACTAGGAAATGTTATTGCGCCAAGCGCAAAAATTTTGAAAATTTTGGTTCAAGAAATGGTAATTTCGTTCAAATTTAGGCATACCGGGCCGGACCGGGCCGGGCTGCTCGGCCCGGCCCGGCCCGGTCCTCCCAAATCTCCGGCCCGGCCCGGTCGACCAACTCCAAAATCGCGGCCCTGCCGGGCCGGGCCGGCCCGTTTCCGATCTCTGATAATAATCATTGAGAATGTTTGTTTGTATGCAGAACTTTCAATTGCTGCAATCTCGGTTCGGCGGCTTTCCGTAAAACGACCAAAAATGGCGGGCTTCGACGATCCAGGGCTTTATTATCACGATCGATTTTTTGCGAACGCAGAAGGCGTCGAAGGCGATGAGCACTATGACTTGGTGTCCGACTACAAAAAGGCGAAAACAACGTTTCGAAATTTTGTTCGTGAATTTGCCCCGCGAAGATTTGACCACATTTATCGGTCGGTTCGGTTTGGTCATGGTCTTGGCGAGTGCTGTAGCTGTTGAGATGTTCAAAAAAAATTTTTCTCGGTTTCTAAAAAGGTTTCTTTTTTAAATGCCAATTCACCCCTAAAACCAGAGATCGCACGTCTCAATCAAGCCGGCCCGGCTCGGCCGCGATTTTGGGCCTTTTGGTTCGGGCCGGGCCGAGCTTTGTCGGCCCGGGCCGTGCCGGAGATTCGGAGGCTCGGGCCATGCCGGGCCGGCCAAACCCGGCCCGATTGCGACCTCTGCCCAAAACGCAAAGAAATTCGCCACGAGGGGCGTGCAGTGTATGGTCAGGGTGTCGACGATTGATACCGTAAAAACCTAAATACAAGGGGGGCTCTATTAATTCACTGACCCCATTTTCAAAAAATTATTTTCGTTTCTCAGCGAGAGCATTCCAAATCCGGTGTTATTTTCGATCGATATTCCGAGGGGGGCTCTATTCCGGGGGGGGCTCTATTTAGGTTTTTACGGTAGATTGGGACCCGAAATGTGTTGACGATAGATAGATGACCCAAGTCCAGAGGTGGGAATCGGGCCGGGTTACCTCGGCCCGGCCCGTCGAGGTCCGGGGGTCGGCCCGGCCCGGCCCGGCCCGATTTTTTCGGCCCGACTTTTTCTGATGATATTTTGAAGCAATTTTTTGGTGCAAAAATTACTGTTTTTTGGTTTAAAAATACCTGACAATCATGGAAGTCGGTACTAATTTGCAGAATCGCGAGAAATTTTGGCGAATTTAGCCTAAAAAAATCACAATTTTTAATTGAAATTCGATGATGTCGGGCCTTTTCGGGCCGGCCACCCCGGCCCGGCCCGGCCCGACATTCCGAAAAGTCGGCCCGGCCCGGCCCGACCGTTCGGGCCGGAAACCTCGGCCCGGACCGGGCCGGCCCGATTCCCACCTCTGCCCAGTGATGTAGTTGGTCCGAGCAAGAAAGCTAGCTAGCTGGAGGGGTCCGGCGCAAGAAAGCTAGCTAGCTAGCCGGGTACCCAGATTTGGGGGGTATTGGTCCAGAAGTCAAAAACAGGGGTTTAAAAATTGGTCGAAATTATGCTAAAATAAGCCTTAAAATGCGTATTTTTGTGCACGTGTGAGAAAATTTGAACGAATTTGACCATTTTGGCCCATAAAGTGGACATTTTGGCACTAAAATCAACACTTTTTATACTTGGTGACCGGAGCAAGAAAGCTAGCTAGCCAGTTTGGGGGTATGGGTTTCGGAGCAAGAAAGCTACCTAGCAGTTGGGGGGTAATACCCCCCATACCCCCCAACCACATCGCTGCCTCTGCCCAAGTCCGAAATCTGGGGGGTCGACCTAAACTTATTGACGATAGATAGATGGTGGGGGGGGGTCGCCAAAAATCAAGGTATAGTATAGTGCACTAAGTAGGTAATAATGTGTAAATATTAATGAAAATGTACTTAGATGTACTAACGCGATTTTTTGCCTATTTTTGGGACAAAAAATACCGATTTTGAGCCATTTTGAGGCAAAAATACCCATTTTGGGGTCCAAATGTGTTGACGATAGATAGATTGTTCCCAGAATTTGTTGACGATAGATAGATTTGCCCATAAGTGTTGACGATAGATAGATGAAATCAAAAAGTGTTGACGATAGATAGATGAATTTGGGAGGACCCCCCACCCCCCCCCAAGTACTACCCTGGGGGCGTGCATAATAGTGTACGAGTGTACGTGCATAATTTTTCGAGCGGCGGTTAGTGTACCTCAGTGTAGTTCCTGGGGCAGTGTAGTTCCTGGGGGGAGGGGGTCCCCCCTCGGGTACGTCTGTTCCCCCTCCATGGTACGCCTGCCCCACTGTTCCCCCTCCGGGTACGTCTGCTCCCCCAATTTTTACCTAAAATAGGCAAATTTTCGCCTAAAATAGTCATTTTTAGACATAAAATGAATGATTCTTAGGTCAATAAAATGAATGATTCTTAGGTCAATGTCGTCAAAAATCGCCAAAATACCCTTTTTTGAGATTTTTTCCTAAAAGGGGCAAAAATGACCAAATTTTCAACTTCAAAAAATGACTTTTCTCCAAATTTGGGTCCTCCTCCCCCCCCTTCCCCCCAGGTGGGTACAGTGTAGTGGCAGGCCCATGTGTGGGAGGTAAGCATGATGCGGGGTTGGGACCGGAAGCGTGAGAGGTATGATTTTGATCACCCAAAAAGGCGAAAAAACACCGTTTTTGTGATACAATTTTGGCCAAAAATTGAGGTAAAAATAGTACTTTTTCCAAATTTTCGCTGAAAATCGCCTAAAAATAGGTATTATGGGTGCGCGATTTTTGGGAAAATAAGGTCTAAAAACACCCATTTTTGCCTTAAAAAGGTATAAAATTGCTTGTGAGAGGTATCATTGGGAGTTGTGAGCGGTAAGTACTCAACCCCCCCCCCAACCCCCCTCGGGTTTTGTGGTAGGTAAGTGCTGAGAGGGGGGTAACCCCCCAACCCCCCCTGCCACTACTATGGGTGGGTACGTCTGTTCCCCCTCCGAAAAATAGGGGGTACCGCCCAGACCTGTACGGGAGGAATTTTTTACCCTCGGCCGGTAATGGCTTCAGATCGAAAAATTGGGGGGTCTGGTAACCTCGGAAGCAAAATCAGGGGGGTCTGGTAATTTTTATGAATGAAGTCAGTAGACCTTATTTCAGTGTTACAGAGCTCATAGAGCCATTAGCCATGTATTCTCAGACTCATAAATACGTTTTGGCAGGTTTCTTTAACAAGCACAAGCATTTACGGCGCAAAACAACATTTAAAAACAGAATAATCAAGTTTACGTACAAAATCTAATCTGGAAGTATAATACATACCTAAAAAGTTGACCGAAATGTTCAAATTAGTTAAGTAGTGCCACGAATCAAGAAACATTAAAACACTTCTGGTGAGCTAAGAAGACCGGAGACAATGCAATTACGTACAGTTACAATGTGCAGGTATAGGTTATGATGTCAGTTCTAACTAACCAATTCTAACTAAACAGTTGTTTTTTTGATGAGCCATTTCGCCACGACTTTTAGGCCAAAACTTTGGCAGTCGATCACACAGAAACCCGCACCATCACCACGCTCATTGTGCTTGCTCTTTGTCATTTCAATTGTCTGTGTGAACGTTAGCTTGTGCAAATTATTTTGCTTACTTTGGAACTACTATGTTGTTCGTTTTACGTGCATCATTCAAGCCCACTTTAGGGCATAGTATAACTGGTGCCACCCAACCCATCAACAAGCTTCGCAGTCATTAATCAACAACAAAGATACAATACCTATGCATATACATGATACCTATACTACTGTATGTCAGCCACATATGTATACTTTGCATACAACATGGCACTTCAACATTAAAAAAGGCATAACAAGTCATGAGTGACAGAAAATGCGCGCGAAGCGCGCCGACCTGAAGTATAAAAAGGCTAAAATACACGTTTAAAATGCTTTTTGGAAGAGGTACTGGTTTGGATTTTGAGGGGGGGGTCTGGTAATTTTTGCCGAGGGTGCCGGAATTCACCCTCGGCAAATCCAAAATGACCCTCGGCCGGGCCGAGGGTGGTTGTACAGGTCTGGTACCGCCTGTTCCCCCTCCGGACCAGGAACTACACTGCCTGGGGGGAGGGGGGTCCCCCCTAAGGTACACTAACCGCCGCGACCAAGGTACACTAGTACACTAACCGCCGCGCCAGGTACACTAACCGCCTCAATATTTGCCTAAAATCGTCATTTTTAGGCCTAAAATGGCCATTTTTAGGCCTAAAATGGGTGATTTTTAGGTCAATGATATCAAAAGTCGCTAAAATACCCTTTTATGGAGAATTTTTTCCAAAAAGGGGTAAAAATCGGTCAAATTTTCAACCTCAAAAAGTGACTTTTTCCTGCATTTGGGTCTTCCCCCCTTCCCCCCAGGGAGGTACACTAACCGCCGCACAGAAAAAAGGTGTAGGTACACTAACCGCTGCGCCGGACCAGGAACTACACTGGTGTACCTCCCTGGGGGAAGGGGGGAGAAGACCCAAATTCAGGAAAAGTCACTTTTTGAGGTAGAAAATTAGACCAATTTTTGCCCCTTTTTGGAAAAAATTCTCCATAAAAGATGGATCCAGATGGTTGCAAGGTACCCCTAGGGTCCGAAAAAAGGGTGTTTTTTGCGTGCATTGTACTGCAAAATTGGCCAAAAAATTGGTACTTTCTTGGATTTTGGCCGAAAAATTCCCGCTCGATTTTTGGGGATTTGAGGTCGAAAAAACCCATTTTGGCGTATGAAAACCATAAATTGATGGTTGCAAGGTACCCTCCGGCCTCCGGGAATATTGCAAGGTACCTAGCCTTCCCCCATCCCCCCAAGGGGTGGTTGCAAGGTACCTACCCCTTAGGGGGGAATTCTCCCCCCCCGCGAGCCACTACACTGGGTTAGTGTGCCTGGCGCGGCGGTTAGTGTACTTTAGGGGGGACCCCCTCCCCCAGGAACTACACTGGCGGTGCGGTGCCTATGCTGAGGTTCCGGTACCTATGCTGGCAGTGTCGAAGCTGCCGTAGTTCAGAACCCGCCATGAGGATCTGTAATGTATTGTTTCTAGCGATCAGCTGAAACGACGTTACAATCTCGGCGAATATTCACTCGATGTGAGCCTGGATGACCTGCGCAATTTCGATGAACAAGCTTATGACAATCTGAAAGAAAAGCCGAATTTCTATCTGCCAGCGGTTGGTTTAATACTTTGGCCAGCTTTCTTTGCCTGAGTCTGCTGCGCTGCATCATACTGCTGATCTTTCTGGCTCTGCATACAGTCACAATCAGTGGTGTCGGTGGGAAATCAAAAAGTCAGGATACCGGATACCCAAAATCCAAAATTTTCGGATACCCAAAATGAAAAATCTCGGATACCAGGGGGGTTGCCCCCCAAAATAAAAAATCTCGGATACCCAGGTTGTTCAAAAAAGGTCAATTTTTTAGACGAAAAATGAGCCAAATTGTTTTTGCAAGCGCAAAAAATGGTCATTTTTTGGGTTATGCTTGCGCCAGCAAGCGATTTGGAGCATTTTGGAGGTAAAAATGGGCGATTTTTACGGTTCTCGGAAAAATTTTAGGGTAGGATACCACTGAACAAAAAGTCAGGATACGGGATACCCCTGGGTGAAAAAATCAACCCGATACAAGGGGGTAACCCCCCTTCCCCCCAACGACACCACTGGTCACAATTATGTCCCTCGTAGTTTATCAGCATAAATTGCATTTTCCTTTGAAATTATGACGTTTTGAAATATAAAAACCTCAGTCGCTTCAGTTTGAAGAAGCCGCGAAGGAAGTTGCGAATGAACTGACCAAACCTCGTCCGGCTGGCCAGGAGACCGTGCAGAACATTCAAGTGACGCTGCATTCGAATGAGAACCCGAGCACGATTCGCGAATTGCATGTTGGTGGGCGCACGTCGGTCGGGTATTTGGCTTTTGTCAGTCTGTCTATCGCTCTGGCTCTGGGATGATTTTTAACGTTGGTCTGCTGGTCATAGCCACGGAGCAAACGTGCAACACAAACTGTCAATCTTTGTTTGCCGCCGCACCCTGTGCTCGATGTATTGCAGAGTCAACAAGTATCGAAACTGATCAAGCTACAAGGCATTATCATCGCAGCGTCCCAAGTGCGCAGCAAGGCGACACGTATTGCGATCGAATGCCGCAACTGTGGACACGCACGGTCGGACATTGAGCTGAAATCCGGGTTCGACGGTTATGCGCTGCCACGCAAATGCAACGCGTTAGTCATCAGGAGTGTGATTTCGCACGAATTTATTATGTTGTGAATTTCGACTTGGAGAGCACAGTTTATTATCAAACTTGTGTTTGTTTTCCCCGCTGATTTTATACAAACCGTGCGTTGTGGGTGGAAACTGGAAAGCTACTTTTATCTGTATTATGTGCGTGTGTTTCAGCGCGCAGAGTGCGATGTCGGGCGAGCGTTGTCCGATCGATCCGTACCACATTGTGCCCGACAAGTGCGCCTGCGTCGATTTTCAGGTGCTGAAACTACAAGAAAATCCCGAATGCGTGCCCCACGGCGAGATGCCGCGTCACATGCAGCTGTACGCCGATCGGTGCGTGCGTAAAGTTGTATAATGTTCACACGGTAGAACAGCGCAAAAATTATTGTTTGCTTGAAACAATGTTTGAATGGTTTTTCTCAGGTTCCTGACCGATGTTGTGGCACCGGGCAATCGATTGACGATCGTGGGCGTGTATTCGATCAAGAAGACCGTCACAAAGGTTTGGTGCATTGCAAACATGTGAGCTGCTAAATTGACATAGTTGGCGAGACAGCTCTGAATGACGATTGGAAAGTTGTCCATTGTTTGCAGCCAGGTAACAAGGAACAGTCGAAGGCGACCGTCGGTCTGCGTGCGCCATATGTGCGTGTCATCGGCATACATGTCGAGAGTAGTGGACCGGGCAGGGCTGATAATTCAAATCGGTATGTTTCGAAATGCCAGCTAGCGCTATGTACCACGCTGTACGTATTGGAATGAAACGTCGTGTTTTTATTGTATTTCTTAGTGTTCATTGTTCTAGTTTCACCGACGCCGAAGAGGAGCAATTCCGTGCGTTTGCTGCGCGACCGGACGCGTACGAATGCATTGTCAAGAGTGTCGCCCCGTCCATATGGGGGTCGGAGGACATCAAAAAGGCCGTGGCCTTGCTGTTGTTTGGCGGATCAAGGAAACGGTTGGCTGATTTTGTGATATGGCTTCAGTCATTCAAGCAAATGAGTGCGAAAATACATTTGTGCTACAGTTTTGTGTGTCATGTTTGGGATCAGAGGTCCGGGAGGTACCCAACACTTGGGTTCACTGCTGTGGCTACTTCTGAAGGGAGGATGCTGTACCCTGGGGCCAAAAAGGGGGAGATACCGGGTACTGTATCCAGGATTTGGGGGAATCCGGTTTGAGGGTGGGGGAAGAAATTTTAGGGGGAGATACTGTAACCAGTGGTGTCGTTGGGAAATCAAAAAGTCAGGATACCGGATACCCAAAATCCAAAATTTTCGGATACCGGATACCCAAAATGAAAAATCTCGGATACCAGGGGGGGGTTGCTCCCTAAAATAAAAAATCTCGGATACCCAGGGGGGGTTGTTCAAAAAAGTCATTTTTTTAAGAGGAAAATTGAGCAAAATCGGTGTTGAAAGCGCAAAAAATGGTCATTTTGGGGATTATGCTTGCGCTAGCAAGCGATTTTGAGCATTTTGGAGGTAGAAATGGGCGATTTTTACCGTTTTCGGAAAATTTTTAGGGTAGGATACCCTTGGACAAAAAGTCAGGATACCGGATACCCCTGGGTGAAAAAATCAAGATACCGGATACTAGGGGGGGTAACCCCCCTTCCCCCCCCCCAACGACACCACTGACTGTAACTGTACCATACTAGTCTCATGGAAGTTAAATTTTTATGGGTTAAAATCTGCATAAATTGGCGCGCAAATTTTTGCACTTTTGGTTGCTTTTGATCGAATTTTAGTCTTTTTGGACCAAGAAAGGGTACTTTTGGAGTGAAACGGGGGAAAAATGGTTGAGATACCATACCAGAGAGGGGGAGATCCTGACCTTTGTGTGTGTCCCCACCCGCACCACCCAGCCACACCATCTCTTGGGCAGTGTAGTGGCAGGCAGATGGTTGCAAGGTGCCCTTGGGGGGATGGATCCAGATGGTTGCCAGGTACACCCCTACCCAGCCTCCGGAAGGTTGCAAGGTACCCCTGGGGTCCGAAAAAAGGGTGTTTTTTCATGCATTATACTGCAAAATTGGCCAAAAAAATGGTACTTTTTTGCATTTTGGCCGAAAATTTGCCCAAAATAGCGATTATATGGAGGTTTGCGCGCGGAGCGCTCGATTTTTTGGGTTTTGAGGTCGAAAAATACCCATTTTTGCCTATGAAAACCATAAATTGATGGTTGCAAGGTACCTTATCCTTCCCCCCACCCACCCCCCAAGGGGTGGTTGCAAGGTACCTACCCCTTAGGGGGAATCCCCCAGCCACTACACTGCTCTTGGGTAAACCTGACACTTGGGAAAAACCGGGCACCCGCGACAGTTCAAAAAATACCCGACATCGACATCATGTTTTTGGACCGAACATAGCCGAAATTTTCCTCATTTGCTTTATTAATGCATTTTTGCTCAATTTCCTGAATTCAATGGTTTTTACGGTTTTCTACACCTTGGTGGAAGATCTCTCTCGGTGAAAAATTTCACTATACATTTTCTCATCAAAATTGATGTTTTGAATTGTATGTCGGGTGGCCCCTAAATACCCGACATCTGGAGACACCTGGCACCCGATGCCGACATATGTATGTACTGAGTGCAATACTGTTGGTCTGCTTTGCCCTGCTTTTGCAGACAGACCGAGGCGTCAGAACTCGTCAGTGTGAACGCCTCTGGTAAATATGCATTACATTAATGCCCAATTTTGGTAATCGACACCCGACATAGCTCTAACCCTAGTCCTGTTCTATATTGTTTGTTTTGGTCACAGCATGCCCGATGGTTTGACACGTCGTGGTGACATCAATGTGCTGCTGCTGGGTGACCCCGGCACCGCAAAAAGTCAACTGCTGAAGTTTGTCGAGAAGTGCGCACCGATTGCCGTAAGCTGACCTTTATCTGTGTCACTCAGTTGGTCTCAATGTTTGTCATTTCGCAAATGTTTGCTACAGGTGTACACATCAGGCAAGGGCAGCAGCGCCGCTGGTCTCACTGCATCCGTGATTCGTGATCCGTCGTCGGTTAGTCTTCATCTTCAGGGTGCGAGACTTGGATGAACGTCGACACCCAAACAGCTACGCCTGGAAATGCCCAAGACCTAAACATTAGGTCCAAAAACCTACCCAGAAACAAACACCTGAACAGTTGTTTGACCAGCGAAAGAATTGATCAGAAAATCTGTGGAGGAATACCACTTCGTGATTTTTGCTTTCATGGGCCCAAATGTGCAGATTTTCTGTATTTTGGACAAGAATGGTGGCGTTGGAGCACAAATCGTGAATTCTTTATTAAAAATGATCAGCTCTGCGCTGTCGTGCTTTCAGAATTTCAAGTTATCTGCTACCATCTTTAGTGGGAAAATTAGCAAAATGGGTGTTTGAGGGGTAAAAATGGTCATGCAAACAAAAATGTAAACTGTTTGATTGAGGAGGCGTGTTCCACCAGCTGATAATCCAATTGGCAAACAACAATGCCCGTATGTGTTTGCAGCGCAGTTTCATAATGGAGGGCGGTGCGATGGTGCTGGCTGATGGTGGTGTGGTGTGCATCGATGAGTTCGACAAAATGCGGGAAGACGACCGTGTCGCCATACACGAAGCCATGGAACAGCAGACAATCAGTATTGCTAAGGTCGGGCGTTGTTGTGAGATAATAATAATACTGTAGTGGCTGCACTGTGATTGTGTCATGTTATGTTGTTACTCGCAAATAAACTGAAAGTTATATAATTTGTGCAGGCCGGCATTACGACCACGTTGAATTCTCGTTGTTCGGTACTTGCTGCAGCCAACAGTGTGTTTGGACGATGGGATGAGACAAAAGGTGGTGCTGTGGCGGGTATGGCAGAAATTATGGCCAGAAACAATACGTTATGTTTTCTAGGCGCCGAGAACATCGATTTTATGCCGACCATTCTGTCGCGTTTCGATATGATCTTTGTGGTGAAGGACGAGCACGATGAACGCAGGGATATGGTCAGTGGCTGGCACTGAGTGCATCATGTATAAATATTTCGATGCCATCTTCTGTGACAGGCACCCAGTGTTGGAGATACTCTGGAGGGGGGATACCTACTGTACCAGAGCCGATGGATTGGGGGTTATGTACCTAGGGGGGTTAGATTTTTGGGTGAAAATTTGTAATGCGTTTATTATGAGTGGAATCGTGTGAAAACATAGTAGTTGCGCGCGTATCGCGCGAATTTTGGGTAATTTGAGGTAAAAACCACTGATTTTACACTAATTTTGGCCATTTTGGTCAAAAATTAGCACTTTTGGGGCAAAATCGGTGGGGGGATACCTACTGTACCGGGGTGAAAATCGGGGGATACCTACTGTACCATGCCAAACTGGGGGCTACCCCCCCCCCAACCCCCAACACTGCAGGCACCTAAAAATTGAATTGTGGCACCCAGATTTTTTGTATGCTGTGTATGTGATGTGCCAATGTTGGGGATTTTCCGTGGTTTGGACCGTAATTTGACAAACTTAGTTTTGCTTGAAATGAACAAGCCCAGTTGCAGATATTGGCCAAGCACGTGATGCAAGTGCACGTTGACGCAGCTGCATTGGCCGACACCGAGGTGGCATCGGATTCGATGGAGATTGGACCGAATGGTTGGCCGATTTTTGGCCGCTTTAGACTAAAAAGGGTACTTAGGGTTAAATTTGGGGAAAAAATTGGGGAGAAATGAGAAACCCTTGGGGGTCCTCCCTCCCCGGGCACAACGCTGGTCGGATAGGCCCCAGCTCAAGCCAAAATCTCTCTTACCAAATATATGTATCCACCTCATATCAAAACCAAACAGCATCCATAGTTGTGTCCGTGTCCCATGACACAGGCATTGGTTGACACCCTGTTTGCAGGCGAAGTGTCACTGTTGTTCCTGAAACGCTACATCGCCTACTGTCGATCGATGTGCGGCCCTCGACTCTCAGACGCCGCCGGACACAAATTGATGTCGCATTATGTGAGACTGCGCAATCCTGCTGATGAACACAGCGAACAACACACAGGTACGTGCAAACTGTGGCTGACACAAAGCTGTGTTATTCACCAGAGTTTCATCATTCACCGCGATTTATGGTCATCCAGCGCACTTATGCGTGTTTGTGCAGGTCGCAAGCACAAGTCGGCCATACCGATCACAGTGCGTCAATTGGAGGCGTTGGTTCGTATGTCTGAATCGATGGCCAAAATGCAGCTGCGACCATTCGCCACCGAACACGACGTCGATGAGGCGTTGCGATTGTTCAGGGTGTCGACGCTCAAAGCCGCCGTCACTGGCAATCTCGCTGGTTAGATCTGTAGGGTGAGCATGTTTTGACGAATATCAGAATCATTCACGCACGTTGCATTCAGGCGTCGAGGGTTTCACCACTGAACGCGACCAGGAGGCATTCGGACGCATTGAGAAACAGATCAAGAAACGATTCTCCATCGGCACACAGGTTGGCATCTTGCGCAGGTTTGGTGTCGTGTCATCATCAGTTAGCGGTCTTCACCGTCATTTTATTTGTTGCGTGCAGCAACAGGGCACCTTTTTATCGCAGTGTTTATGTTGTGTATCCATTGAATCCCACGCCCAGCTGTGTTATCCAGGTGTCCGAGCACATCATCGTTCAGGATTTCGTTCGACAAAACTACTCTCAACAGTCCGTCCACAAGGTGCGTGTGAGCTTTGCTTGTAGCTGATAATTTGATTATTATAATTGCGTGCCTGTTTACTCGTTTAATTTCCATCCAAAATGTCAGGTGCTGATGTCAATGATTCGTCGCGGTGATCTGCAGCATCGCATGGAACGTCGTATGTTGTTTCGTGTGCGGTAAATCATGAGTTAGGGGGTGCACAGCTGAAAATTCGGGTCTCCTCAAGAAAAATGTTTGGTACTGCCATGGTTTTCTTCGGCAAACAATTTTGGTAAAAATAGTTCGTACTTGTTTCGAACCTTCCCGGTTCTTACTTTCAGGTTGTAGGTTGTAGTACGCTTTGCCCTCTTTATGTTGGTCCTCTGTAAAGAGAAAAATTTTGAACAATATTTTTAGCTGCATAGTTGGGTCCCTTTAGGGAAAATATTCGTCAAGTGACTGGAAATTTACGGGTTCCGCTCTTGTCACGATAAAGAGGGTGGATTGTACGATTGTACGTATTTTCATTTTTGTCACTTGATGTATACCGGGTTTTCTGTACTGTGGTGCAACTGCAGGTATTATTTTGGTTCTGATGTATTGCGTGTGTCGCGCAATGTTGTGAGTTCTGACCGGTTTGATCTCTAAGTGGTTCCATTTTCATTCGTTTTCCATTGTTGTCTTTTGATCTCATCCATCTAATACTATGAACATGATGTCGATTCTCGCTACCGTGGCAGATTTTGGCTAATTCTGTGTTTCTGCATCCACATGATAAAACGATCAGTATCAGCTCAGCAATCCGACGAACGTTGTACCCAAACAAACAACCAGCGTGGCTTATCGCGAAATGGATCTCGAGATTCAGACATGAGCCGCAACTTGCATCATGACATGGCACTACAGTCAGCCCTCCCTGTAATGAATCTCTAGTTAACGAAAGTTGGGTCGGCAATCTGCCGTCAACTTCCAAATTACTTCTCTGTACTGTATGTGAACGAAAACGTTGGTCCGAACCGATTCACTATTTAGAGGGTCGACCGTGACAACCTTGCCTCTGCCCACAAACACATTTCCAAATGTTCACTCATCAATCCTCGATTTGACTCGACACGTGCGCAGACTGGCCGATGCGCTGGCGTCATTTCAATCTTGTTATTTTCAATTAATGGCTCTGGCTCGCACCAAGTATACGATGCGTGATATTAAACAAGTACATTTTGCTGACTGACTTTCAGTTATGTTGGTACACAAACGCATTTTTTTGAAATACACGCATGAAGTCAGACAGATACATATGTTTGGTACCCAATATGCACGTTTCATTGCACAGTTGTGGCTTCCCAAAACCCCTTATGCAAGTAACCTGTGTATGTTTCAAATGAATACGGTCAACTCTGTATAAACTGAATCGATCGGAACCGTGTTTTCGACCAATATGTTGTAACTTACTACTTATGTTCTTACATATTGCACGCTGCCACAAATAGACGAAAAGGCGTGCAAAGCATCGAAAAGAACTTGGTCGACCACTTAGGTTTTCGTCAATTTCCCAGTCATGGTCCGTCCTGTCCCGATCTCCACATGGAGATATGGTGCAGTGCTATTTGTTGGGGACGTTGCTTACGTATCTCGCTGCATCAAAATGCACGTGCCACGGTGCAAATACTGGCACAGCACATTCAGCGCGGCTATTTTTTGCGCAATGTCTTTTTACTTTCCCATAGCAACGCACACTTTTTCATCTGTGTTCAGAGTGCAAATTGCCGCAAATTTATAATCTAAATCGATATACAACAGAAAATGTGTGTGCAGCAGCGTAAGCAGTGTGCACGCGATAACTAGTTATTTGCAGTGGACGGTGCAGGCTCAGAATATCCATATTTCGCTGTTGGTGTGTTACGTTGACGTTATGTATAATACTGCTGCGAGGTTGTCAGCTGGGTGTGCCCAGGTTCATACCTAACGTGCATTAGACGCGAGAACATTTGACGCTGACGTGCGTCCATGTAGTTTATGTCCCGGTTTTCCAGACAAGAAGCAGCTGCTATGTTTGGGCTTTGAAAAGTGTGTTCGCAGGTTCTTTTGTACATTCGACGTATTAGTCTTTGTGTGCGCTGTTCATTTAGCCACAGCAACAGATTTTTACAAAGAAAACATTTTCAACAGCCCCATTCTGACTGTGCACATGCCGCATTTGCGAGCAGCCAACACAATATTCAAGATTGTGCGTGCCTGACCAGCAGGTACACAATGCCGACACTCGACCTGCGTCCAATGACCCTGGCCAGCTCAGACACAGGCACGGTTGTGTCGTGTGTGGATCTGATGACCAATGGACACGACGGTGACTTTGTGCGCATCTACTATCCATCAGCCAATTCCAATCCGTCCGGCTCAATGCGATGGTTCCCACCCGACAACACCAATCAACGCGAACACATGCCTATACCGGAAGGATACACCCAAGGCATTGCCAGTATGGGAGGTAAGGATACTATGTGGTAAGCCCATGTGGGCAGAAATTCGTTCGGGACACATATTTGCTACAGTTGTAGTCTATTTTTTGACCCGCAGTGTGGTGCAATCCTCTCTGGCCGACAAGTTGCTCCCCAGTTTCTTTAATGTTGAATGTTTTTATATAGTGATCAGAAGTGATTTGTCCCGACCATATGTTTGCCTGGACTTCGAATCCTGATTCCGACAATCATTCTAGTCTGTCCAAATTCACATTGTCGAGTGCTAACGTACGTAATTGTGGAAAAAACATCCTATGTATCAATTGTGAGCGCGCAGGTGCGTTTGTGCCTTTGCTGGGCAAATGGTTGATGAAACATAACTGGCGCAAACATCGACGCGTCACCGTGGAGATTGAGTGGCAACAACCGTTGAAGGGCGATTCCATCAAATACCCTGTCATTGTCATCAGCACCGGATATGGAGGCTAGTTGATGTTTCAGTTTGAATGTATTCAATATGTCTGGAATAAACTACTTTTAACAACGACACAGGTACACGATTCATGCAGGCTGGTCTTTCGGCGGCCTTGGTAGCTCAGGGATTCATCGTGTTTGCGATCGAACACGGCGATGGCTCGTGCATCTGGAGCTATCGCAGTACACACGAAGTCAAGTGGAAAGTGCCAAGAAGGACCGATGTCAAAAATTTTAGGCTGGTACTGAGCGCTTTGTCTCATTTGTGGGCGGTCGGTGTCATTAGGTGTTCGATCTTATAACCACTACAGTGATGCTCTCCGTATGTGGCCGCTTTCGCGCGCCTCAGCCGTGACGGCACGCGCGCCGCACGCCTTTTTCTTCAGCACACGAGGTAAGCGAGCAAGACTATAGTACCCATTTGGGTCGGTGTAAAAAAACAGGGCACGGCACGCGTTCAAAGTGGCCACATATGACGAACGCCACTGTAGCTACTAATCATTCGGCACATGGCGTGTATGGCAAACTCAGCCTTGAATTTTTGTGATTTACCAAGTTCTTCTTTACAACCCCTTTTTCATGCGTGCTCCAATGTCGGTGGTATACTTTGTGCAGTGTGGGTTAAAATTATTATCTCTTCGATTCAGAGGCGAATACTTCGAGCCGTTGATTGAGCAACGAGCCAGGGAGCTGCTGAGTGCTTGCGAATTGGTTTGCAAATTGAACGAGGGCAAACTGGACAAGAAAGACATTCACATTGGAGCCGGCTTCGATTTTGTTCGATATTTCACCAATCGAATGCAAGTGGACAAATTGGTTGTGGCCGGGTATGATGTCATGTTTTAAAGGCTTGAAACCAAAGATTGGTCGATCAGGATAAGTCACCCAACATCTTGTGATTATATTCTATTGTTCTCATAAACAACGATGTTTCAGTTATTCACTCGGAGGTCCGACCGTGCTGCGCGCGATTGTGAATGACAGCGAACGGCGATTGATTGACAAGGCGCTGTTGTTGGATTGCACCATGTTCTGGATGACCGAGGACTATTGCAAACAAGTAGTCGAATGTCATAGGTAATGACGTGGGCAACAAGTGATGCTTCACGCGCGCAATACGACCTGCTTGTGGCGCTTTCTGAGAAGGTCAATTGGACAAAGGTGTTTACACCGACGGGCCTTGACGGTGTCTGTGAAATCGGGCAAAGCCAAACTCATTTTGATTCCAGCCGATCACCAAGTTTAATTCTGGCATTAATTTGAGCCATGGTACATACATGCGTTCCCACCCAGGATTGGACAAGAAAAATTAATAAAGTTTTTGAGAATTTTTAAAAACTTTTTCGGGGGAGCAATACCTTCCCGTGATACACGAGACACAGTATGCGATGCATGTACAGTACCGGGTGCAATTCTAGGCTGAAAGTTGAAGTTGCGTGCACGCGCGTGCGAAACAGTGCAAAGTATAGGCAAAAGTCGAAGTAACTTCGCGTGCACGTGCGTGCACGCGAAGTTTTGCGCGTGCGCTGCCTATGTTTTAGCACTAGGAAGTCGCGTGCACGCGCGTGCACGCGACTTCAACTTTCAGCCTAGAATTGCACCCGGAACTGTACGGTACCTACATGGTATTGTGTAAATCTTGCTATGCGACCACAAACTATTGTGTCTGATACCAAACAGCAACAATCATCGATCCACCCAGAGACAGACCACTTTACCACGCTGATATATCGTGAACACCAAATGATTCAAACCAAGTCACAAAAGTGGCTTGTCAATTAATAAAGTTGCATTTTTTGCGTTTTCTTAGCGAACTCCGTTAAATTTCACTGAATTTGAGACCTTTTAAATAAAATTTCCAGCCCAGCACCAATCAATGTACATTTGTTGACATTCAGACCCCTACTGTTCGTCAACGCCGACATCCATCACAAACGCGAGATCGAACGTCGCATGGCGTTGATGGCACTCGATGCTGACAATGTGAAAATGATCACTGTCAAGGACACCGAACACATCAGGTGTGTCGACACTCTCCTGTGAATTTTGACAATATCTTGCTACTGAACTTATGTTGCATTCAGTTTCTGCGAGGAAGGTCGAATCATGCCCGGCTGGATTGGTGGACCAAAACTGGACAATCTCGAATGCGAAAAATTGACGGCGGCGTGCGCCAAGGAATTCTATGAAACATCATCGCCGACTAATTTTCCATCTGACAAACTTCAGAGTGAATTTGCGAGCACTCTGTTGGTGCCGGTTAGTACGAAGACAGAAAAGGCACTCAAACACGATCAAACCTGGAAACCATATTGACGACTTTCATTTCTATGTATAATTGTCGAATGCCAAATTATACCGACACTGATCATGAGCTTGTATACAATGAAAATGATTATACAGTATACTTCTCTTAAAAGTTTCAATCGTTCAGCCCGAAATTATGGTTTTAGAAATTCATTTGATTTCTATGTTGTGTAATTGTTTCGGACAATGTTGCATGTGCGAATATAACCAAATGAATTGTAATCCTGGAAACAACGAATTATTGGTGTGTTATTGCCGGCGGTCTTCAATGTGGTAATATTGAGTGGTCACACTGCATATTTTTAGTCGAAAGTAATAAGAAAACACGTGACCAAACATTATCACAAATTAAACATAAAGAACAGTCAGAGCGCGAAAGAACTCTGGTTTTGCGGCGATTTTGAAGAACATTTTAACATCACATCAGGAATTTTTGAAAACACGGCTAAAATAGTCCCCAGCCCAGTAACGATGCTTTTATTCAGACACCTAACACGACATCGCGGAAGACGGCACTCGGCACGGTGATCTTGTTTTGATCGAATTTCATGTGGTGACAGCTGATTCATTGCAGTTGACATTGTTTGCTGGCGTGGTTGAAAGTGAACGATCCACAGAGCTACGCTGACGAATGATGTGCTGAAATACACGAGTTAGCTGAAAAGAGAGGCTTATTTTCACAATTATATGAAGCCACCCGGATGTGTTCTGTGTGAGACCCGGAAACATTGCAACCCCCAGCATCAGGAAGGCCATTTCACATTTGCTGTTGACTCTCATGCTAATCGTCTCTGGACTTGCGACATTTTGTCAGGAAGTACGATTTTGATTGGATGTTGCTGTTGTTTTAAGTCCAGGAACAAACATACATACCTTCGAGCTAACCAAATTTTTTACAATTTTCTATGCAAATGTCGATCATTTTGGAAGCAAAAAAGTGACGTGACCTGACGACCGACCAACTCGCCGACCAGCATACCACTGATGCTGAACTGGTCAATGCCCGGTGTCGTCGCCAATCAATTCGAACGCTGCTGGCATGTGGTGATGTCTCGACCTTTGTGATGACAACGGTGCGTTTTGCTGTTCTTTCACTGGGAGTTTCATTCTGTGCTCGCGGGGCGAATGGAATTGATTTCACAGAGTGAAAAACCGGGCGACCACTTCACCTGTGAAACACGTTCCGAGCGATTATCGTATTCGCAGATGAAGTCGAATTGACCGCCCGGTCCCATTGCGCCAGGGCCAGTGCCAGCGAACCCGTGCTGTTCGGGTTGTGCTGTCTTTTGAAGGAATTCGACACGTTCACGTGTTGGGCTGTTCGTTGTGCCCAGCCCATATCCCAGATATCGTGATGCACAACCAACCAGATTCATGACATTTCATACGGCCCCTGTGTTGCCATTTGGCCGGAGCGCATCTGCATTGTTCTTCTCTTGGTTCTTTTTGACTGATTGTTTGGTGTGGGTGTGGCGGACCCATGTAGCTTTTGGCCAAGGGAGGAGCCCAAATCCAAGAAGTCATTTTTATCTATAGTGCTTGTTCCATTTTTGAAAAGTCACTTTAATCCAGTGCTTGTCTAGAATTTCGCACTTTTTACACCGGATACTGTACAAAATGTGATAATGCGCGCGAAGCGCGCTAAATTTTGGCACTTTCACCCACGTGAAAGCCACATGGAGACTTTCTCATCTCGCTGACCAATGGTGGTGACCAACGTTTACTTTCTGGAACAAGCAGATTGTAGAAAACAGTACAGTTGTCAAAAGCATGTACATCTGGACGTTCCAGCCTCAGGTTGCTTTTCTCGCCGTTGGTGTTGACCCATAGAACTATACACACATATAACCCATTATTGAAAGTGTCCTTTTGAACTTTCGAACTTTTCCCCGGTTGGTCGGTTTCCCCAACCAACTGCTGAAAATGCTTTGCGCACTTTCTTCCATGTCAAAGCGATGCCGTGCGTGTTGTTATTTTTTGTCACCTCGTGCGTATCCGTGTGTGTGTGTGTGTGTGTCACATCAACCGAATTCAAACCACCACAACAGTTGGCGCTCAATTCCCTACATTCAGCCCGCTTCTTCTTTTTGTTGTTCGACGCCCAGCCACTATCGACTGACGGCTATCCAAAGAGCAGATACGGAGAGAGAGCGCGGGGCTCCCTCGTCTACGTGGTGTGGGGTACGCAACAACATCAGCGCGCGTTATTTTTCGTCCCAGTTCTTGTTCCGCGTCTGCGCTATCGGGTACTGCTGTGTGCTGCTGCTGCAGCCAAGCCCCGTTTTTGCACAAACACAGCGCGCCAGAGTGAGATAGTGCGCGTACACAATACACACACACACACACGTGTACGCACGGACGGCACCGCGCTGCGTTTTACAACAGCTTTACGATTGCACTGCCAAAGTTATACTCTGTCTCGCTGACGTGGACCAAAAGAAATTTATTGACTGGCCTGCCCTGCCCAGCTGCTGCTTTCGGGCGGCAGCAAGCAGCGATTATGGGCAATGGCAGTGGTGGCCCAGAAAGGGTAAACGCCATGCGATGCCGGACGTCCCCCACCGCCTTTGAACGTTTCAACTGACCATGAATGATCGTGCATCGGTCATCGTGACCCTCAATGAATTCTGGTGGTGACTGCTTGTGCACACAAGTCAAAACTCTGGCGCAGCGTTTGATTCGCACGAGCTTTGACGGGAACCAGTGAAACATTGAGCAAACGCCAGAAGAGGAGGAAAAAGATTTGGAGAAAAGAATTTAACAATGTGGTGGCGTCCCCAAAACTCGGACCAATGTTGATGTAGGTACGCTCCTGGACAGGGTCGGGCTCAGGTTACCTTCATTTTGGTTTGGGGCAAAAGCAGTTTTGTGCGCCCCGACCAGTAAAAAATTTTAACCTCCGCGGTTGGTATGGTATACGTTTCGAATGCGCAACCACGTCAACAAAGCACATGAATGTGGCAAGCAGGTGTGACACACTCACACATACAACAATCGGACACAATTTGCGCACTTTGCAGTTTGCCAATGCCACAGGCAAGCCAAACGGCCAAAAAAAACAAAAAGTTAAAAGTTTCACAACGCGCCCATATTCATTCAACACAACAAGAGACGGACAGAGTATGAGCGTGAGACGAGCGAGCTTGTTATGCCCGGTCGAGCGGGCGAGGACGCACTACGCACACAGCATGTGTGTATGCAGCAGCGTGGCCCTGTTGTCAACGTCACACACACACACAGACACAGCCATTTGCATATTGCATCGTTCGATACACACCACACGTACAGCGTGTACTGACATCAGGCAGACCCACACAGACAACACACGCGCTGAACGAAACGCGAAAAACCAAAATATTATGGACGCGAACCGGCCAATTCATGAATATTGGGATAATCGCCGATTGGATTGTTGAATCGACGTCGACTGTTGACAAATCGAATGTGCCTGACGAGCGACGGCCAGCCAGTGTCCAGCGGCGCTCGTGTGCTTCGTCAGCTAGCGGCGCAGTGCGTCGTCGCAGACAGTGACGCGGTTGGAGGCAGACAAAATGAGCAAAGTGTCGTTTCGGGCGCGCGCGCTCGACTCGAATCGTCTGATGCCCGTCTTTAACGCCGTCGACATCCCGGACTTGGCCGAATATGCGGCCATCAATCGCGCCGTGCCCGCCATGCCCACCGGCATCGAGAAGGACGAGGAAATGGTGAGTGGATTCGACCGATTCAAGATGGCCGCTATACCTGACCTGTTGTAGGCTGTGTCGATCGATATTTGCCTGACTCCGCCCTCTCGCTCTTATACACATGCGTATGCTGCTGCTGTGTGTGCTTGTATAGTTGCTAGCAGTGGTATTGATGTAGGGCGGCATTATTGGGATGGGTGATTGTAATTCGCTTGTTAATTGGAACAGGTCGCACTGATTGTTGGAAACCACAACCCTCATGTCGAATGGACACGCATTTCACAAGTTGGGCACCACGAATGAACTCGGGATTGGGGAATTGAATAATGGGGATACCGTTCTTCACTATAGGGCATTCGAGCCGAAGCATTTTGCTGATGGTGGCAACGTGTGTGTGACAGTCACGTGTGATGTTTCAACAAAGTCAACCCCTTTTCTGAAATGGGCTCTGCCAGCTTGCATCCATTAATTTTCGTGGGCATGGGGTGATCCGTTAGTCAAACAGCTTGACGTTCTGTTTTCAATTCTTTTGTATTTTTGTTTGTTTACGTCCACATTGCGAAATAGTTGTTGTGATTGATGGACCTACACCGCACAATCCGTATGTATTGATGATGCACGTATGTACGTTGAAGTTGTTTCGATGGTTGGGTCGCATGAGCGGGGCACGTGACGTGCACATGACTGACACTTGTTATTGCCAAAACATTTGTCATATGATCACTGTCAATGATCGAAGCGTGGGTGATGTGGAAGGTTTGGGGTTCTTGCTGGAACTCAAACATTGTCTCAACTTGTTCATGTTTGACATTCCGACTGGCGCTTGTGCTTTGAGCATGTTTGTTTCAGCGCATGGTGAAGTTGACAGTTGGAGAGTTTAGCGTCCGTTTTGTAGTTTGCACAGTACACCTATAAATGTACATGTAAAGGCAGATGAAGGTAAAATGGGGCCTCGGCAACAACTGCACGTCCTGCGTGGTGATGGGGCAATTTGGGTCCTAGAATCCGAATTACGTGACCGATCTAAAGTGCTTGAGAAAAGAGTCGTCAAATAAACCGATTCTGTCCAAAATTAGTATATGTATCTCTTGGGGTCTGCTTGGGTGTGGAATCAGAATTTCGAGTTAACTTTCGTGCCAACGAGACAGTTTCCCTCTTCCCGGTGTAATGTTGTGTTTATCACCGGCTGTTGTATGTAACACAGACCTGAGCGCAAGTAAGGGCTCCACCAGATAGACCCGAAACCCGAACCATAAATTTTTTCTATGTCGATGTTTCGGGGTTTGAAAAAATAACCCGAAACCCGAAACACAAAGCATGATAATCGAAAATGTTTCGGTCTTGCCACTTGTAGCTGACGTGCACAATTTATACAGTCAGTCGAAACATTTTCGATTATCATGCTTCGTGTTTCGGGTTTCGGGTTTTTTTTTCAAAACCCGAAACATGGACATAGAAAAAATTTATGTTTCGGGTTTCGGGTCTATCTGGTGGAGCCCTAATAGAATGTGTGGCATGCACAAGCACAATGACAATGGGTGAAACTCGATGCTTCACAACGGTGACTGACCACTAAAGTGCTGACGAAAGAAAGGGGCCTGTATCAAACATCAGCCATCAACACAAGTCAATTCATCAAACGATTGCAGGAGTTGCATCTGCAACAAGCCATCAGCGCACAACAGACTAATTATTGCGGATTGCTCAATGTCGAGGACGCCGTCATCCCGACGCCCCGTGTCATCAGTGATGTTTCATCCGAACATTATAAGGAGATCTACGAGAACACGTTCACGCCGTCCAAATCGCTCATCAGGGTCGAAGGTACGTCTTCGTCGACTGGATGACAGCCAGCTGCTGCTTTCCTGTACCAGTCTCCAGTGAGACTCTGTAGCCACAATATAGCTTAGAAATGCAAGCAGACAGTTGGGATCACAAACGATCGGGGTATCGCCGCTCACGAAGACTGTAACGAACGATACAATTGGCTTGTAAACGTCGTGCAGCACCGTACCTAGTCATTACCCGCTACTGCCCATGGCCTTCTCAAAAACTTGTTTTGATCATCAAGTTCTTAACCTTTGAGATTCTTTCTTTCCACAAACCAAACACTGCTTGAAATCAAGCAAAGTCACAAACACACCTATGTACGTATATGGTAGTTTCTACTGATAATTTTATATGAGAGCAACACAAACATATTCAGTTCCAGTGGCCATACGTTACGGTAGTTCGCGAACTGACCAGAATATTCTTGGCAGAGACACTTTGTCGACATGAACTGTGTGTTTTTGAAGGTCACCTGTTACTTTCATCCGCGTCTGGAAAAGTGCTGTGTGGTGTGGTTGAATAATCAGTTCGTGTTCTGATTGCAAGTTCATGGGTTTCAAAGTTAATCATTTTCGGTGCCGTATATTCGTTCTGGGTGGTTGTAAATTTTACTGTCACTTTCCTGGGATGGTTATGCCATATTTGTCAATAGGCACATTGTAAACAATATTGCTCACGGGTACATCGTGCGATGACTTGGTATTGGCGATAAGTCCGCTTGTATTTTGATGAGCCAACCACAACCATGCAGATCGTTAGGCTGCACTCAAAAGCGAAAAGTTTTTCAACGTAGTCATCATCCACAGCGCAGATCAAACAGACTCTGAAACATTTTGTTCGAGCATCACCGTGGTTTAGGCAGGCTCGTGGTTAAAGGAGTTGCTGTTGTGCTGAACTTTTCGCTTTTGTCAGAGGGCGGCCTTGGGCGCGGCCAGGCAGACGCGGTTGCGGTTTGCGGTTCAGAAAAATAAACTGTCCAAGGACCGCTCCACGTCTGCCTGGCCGCACCTGCGGTTTGCGGTTCACTGTCGAAACCTTTGTTCGGCTGTAACACGTAAAAAAGGACCAATGAGCGCTGGACTAGTGTACGTTTGCGACTTTGGCTCGACGCTGATTGCTTCCTTTTTTGTGCCACAGCCAAATGAATGTTTCGAAAGTGAACCGCAAACCGCAAATGCAGCCAGACAGACGCGGTGCGGTCCTCTGTTATATGTAACAACAGTTGAACAGAGACTACGCGCCATGCCCTCAAGTGTCGAACGCCGAAACATATAGAAGTATGATAACGAGATACACAAAATGAACCACATAAAATAATCACAAAATTGCAAACTGCGGTTCTAATTAACATTTTGGCCATGACCACAAACCGCGTACTGCAGGTATGTAGATCACTATAACTTTCTCTCTTCACAATTTCAGCTTCGTTATCTTTCGAGCCCGAAGTGCCTGACTACGACATTGACAGCGAGGATGAGGCGTGGCTGGCCTTGCAGAATCAGGCGCATGGCAACACGCCCATTAATAATCTACAGGTTGGGGGTAATTTTTTGGTTATCAGCGGTTTGTCAATGCGGAGCGAAGGGTCCGGGGACATCGTCGCGCGTATTTTCAACCAGCTTGGGTTTAGGCTAAGGCTTAGGTTTGTGATTGGGCTTAGGCTTCGGCTTCAGCTTAGGCTTAGGCTTCCAGCGTTCCCCAATAGCCGGATATGTTGTAATTCATATAACGCGCGACCATGTGACAAAGAGCGACGATGTCGCGCAACCGAAGCGAAGCACTGTCACCATCGATGGGCATGATAACACAGGGGTTCACAAGAATGGTGTTGTGCGTTTCCAAACTAGAACATGAGGCCAGTGGTACAGGCAATGCAAACACTAATGCAAGAGAAAGGTTCCAATTTTAATTGAAGAGAAACGTTTTCACGAATATATACAATGAAAGAACATACGATTATGTGCAATGTTCTTTGTCACAGTTCGAGACGATCATGGAACGACTGGAGACGGCGAGTGAACGTCAGGTGGTGACATTGCAAGAGGCGAAACTATTGCTCAATGAGGACGACGATGTCTTACAGAATGTCTATGATTATTGGGTGGACAAACGACTCAAAAAGGTCTGCATTTTGATGATTACATGCGATTTTTGCTTGCCAATCTTTCTGTGTTGATTTCACTGACTTGTTGATTATCAACGCACACAGTGCACTGGTCAAAGTCATGGGTTCTTTTTCTGCACATGCAGTATACAGACTGCTATGAGAACCAGCCACAAGTGAAACGCGTCACCGTTCATGCATAGGTCCGAAGTTTGAATGAGAGCTTGGCCTAGGCCTTGTCGTGCAGAGTGCCTCCCTAACCGCCTGGTTGTTGCAGACGCACAGCCTTATGCCTCGTGTGCGCACGGACAAGCGTCTGTTGGGTGCTAGCACGTCCCAGGCCGATCAGCAGTCGATGGCGTCCAATCCGTATCTCGCCTTTCGTCGTCGCGCCGAGAAGATGCAAACGCGGAAGAATAGGAAGAATGACGAAGACGGTTATGAGAAGATACTCAAACTCAGTCACGATCTACGCAAGGCTGTGTGAGTTCCATTGTATTTGTTTCCTTGGTCGGGTATTGTGATCATGCTTGTGCTCGTATGAAACATCTGCCAGTCTAATTCAATCGAATTCGGGGAAACGATCCTTCAGAGTCCTTGTGTGGATTGGATGCAGAAGAACAGTCACCACCCGCTATCTATCCATTTCAGCACATTACTCGACATGGTCAAACATCGCGAGGTGTCCAAACGCGAACTCATACGAATGGACCAGGATGTCGTCGATCTACGCATCAACGCCGAAGACTTTGACGGTCGGCTGTACGACGAAATACTGCGACAGTCGAAACCGACGTTCAGTTTCAAGGTTGAATTCATCGCTATATCTTTCCTTGTCTTTATTTTCACATTTTAGTGACAAAGAAACTAACTTGGCTGTGTAATGTTGTGTTGCAGGAAGCGGCCAAACAACGAGGTGCGGCCGGCAGAAAGCGAAAACGTTCGGGGCGACTGCAATCGACCGAATCAAATTCACTGCTCGTGTCGAGAAATTATTTACAACAGGTCCGGGAGGAATATTTATGCGCCGGTTTTCTTGGGCGTTACCGGTAATGACATGTCATTATGTGCTGCAATACAGTGTTGTTACCAATATTAGTCGACGATTTACAAATATCATACCATTACCTTGACATACATATGAGCTTGCTAATTCAGGCAGCCGACGAGTTCAACCGTCCGGTGGCGTTCGACAGCACTGGCCAGCCCATTGCCGGCACGTCCACAGCCAGTCGTGAAACATCAGTGCAGCCAAATGGTTATGCGCAATTGGGTTATGCGACTGCTGGCAACAAATTGTCGGTTGATCGGTTGTTGAATCGCGATGCCACCGACAGTTGTGCTGCACTGGATGGACAATACGCATTCAAACGACGAAAAGGTACATACAATCAGTGACATGTTTGTGTCGGACTGTTTTTCGGTCGCTCCAGAGGATCTTCAGTTTGACTGGTCATTTTTTCCCCACGTTCAGCACTTCACAGAGTGGCAGAAAACACCCCCCAATCGTACTGATATCCTAGTTGTGGCAAAAGGACCGCAACAAAGTGATCTGAACATCAAAGCCTTATCACCGTTGCAGGCTGTGTGTATCTGGCGCCCAGTGAGCCAGTCGAGTTCCCGTACAACAACATTGACGGTCTGCCTCCTTCTACGCATCATGAGCCCAGCTGGCCAACGTTCAGGGTTCCAGGCAGCCATCAGCATCAGCCTGCCCCGTCGCATCTCGGATTCTATCGGACTTATCTGCGCAGTCGAGCCGACGGGCCCGGACAAGGCAGACTCAGATGTGTGGGCATGGCACGTCGACGTGTCGGCAGAGGCGGACGGTACGTGCATCCCGAGGGTTGTTGCGATTGTCTGTGCAACGACACTAAATGTTCATCCTTGCAGAGTGCTGTTCGACCGATTGCCCCAACCGGACAACACCCCGGTCGAGTACCTGTCTTCGGCCGGATCACCTTGTCGCTCAGGCACCAGCGATGTTTCACTGGCGGGCGGCAATTCAAATTCATCCAATCTATCTCATTCTCACAATGCGGGTCTATCATCATCCACAAATGTAACTGTACCTAATGTTTCAATGACCTTATCCAATACACCGTCACTGGTGAAAAGTACGCGCATGCACGCACTTGGAAGCAATTATTCTAGTCAACCGTGAGTCAACATTCGATTATTTGATTTTCTTTGTTGCGCTTTACCTCAAAATCTTTGCGTTTCGGTGGTTTGTGGTCTGTAACTGCGAGCTGCATACATTACGCAGACATGTTTGTCCCCCAATGATTTTGCATCCATTCCAGCTACGTGTATTATCGTCCACGCAGTCCACCGCACGCATCCGACGCTGAAACATCAGCCGGCGGCCTGTGCGACCACTCATACAGCCGACTCGGTTGGCCGAAACAAACTGTGCCAGCGGCGGGAAATTTTAATCAATTTGACTTTTCCGCCTCCGCATTGGACAGCGGTTATTCGTCACCGGCGGACGCTCGCAGTCGCTCATTGGCTGGAAGCAGGGACCAATCAGTGAAGAGCAGCAAGACTGACCGCACAGTTATAAATGGTTAGTGTTGGTCCGTGTGCACTAGTTTGTTCCCGCATGACTTCAATCACACACTTCCTGTCCGTTCAGGCATTTCACGTCCACCTCCGGTATTGGCGGCAATTCAAACGGCGAGTGGTCGTCTGGTGCCTTGTGCGCTTCAAGTCGGTGTGTCATCGCAACTGTACACGTCACATCAACAACGACTGGCTGCCGCCTGGCGACAGGCCCCCACCTGCAGTGATGTTTCGCCGTCGTGTTGTCGTCGACTACGACCCGACTCAAACCAGGACCAACATCAACAGTCAATCGACCGATACAAGGCGTTCGAGAGTGCGGGCGCGGTGCAATCGCGTGACTTTGTGCACACACTCTGGACACAACATCAGCATCGTCAACGCACTACGACCGTTGTGGACAACACACGCGCGCACAAACGGACTACGACACCAACATTGGTTAATGGGGATGTGCCTGGACAGAGACAGAACAGACTCAGACCACCACCGACCATACAGACGCAGCACAATCATGGTTGGTCGTCCATGATGCTTCAAAAAGTTTGGCTCAAAATTCAGTCCATGTGCTTTCATGTGAACTGGGTGCTCTTTTCATTGCAATTATTATCATGCCCCATGTGTGATATGTTGCTGTATCAGCTGGTTTATATTTCAGAAGGTGGCGGGACCTCCTCGCCGGACAGTGATGGTGTGCATGCATCTTCAGCCACAAACGCCAACTACGCGCATGCGCTCCCCACACCGTCACCCAGTCCCAATTCGCCGACTACAACAGCGAACAAGCAGCACTTCCGGCCGATTGATGTTTCACCGCCGGCAACGAACAACAACAATGAATATTGTAAGCGCACATGTTTGACAATGACTTGGTGATTATTTTCTCTCCAGCTGTATGCTAATTTTCTCATTTTCTCTTTGTTCTCTCTCACAGTGATTGCCACCGGTTTGGTCGATCGGCATCGCGTCAGAAAGGTGGTATCACCGATCACGTCCAGCGCGCCCTACGACGACATCAAGTGAGTATACGTACTGTATGTGGGATGAATTCATATATTCGATAATTCTGCTTTCACTGTGTTGAAAATGGAATCGAAGAGGAAATGTCTTCTTGCAGCACATCACCGGTGTCGCAACATTCATCGTTAACTTCGAATGGTGACGTAGATGTGGTCAGCTCACCCACCCATCCCACCGCCGCCATTGTGCACACTCGTTAATGTGGCCAAAGAGTGTTGTTCCGTTGTTAAGCAATCTAATTCTGCATTGGAAGGACATTTTTGACCACCCTATGCTGGCTGTCCTGTTTGCCTGTGTACCGAGCATTCCTACAGCCGCTTGATATATGCGTGTATGGTGATGTTCTACCGCTGTCGACAATACAACCTTCATCTGAACTTTATGTAATGCAAAAACATGGCATTTCAAAAATACCTGTTCTTGATCACAACCGGGATTGTCTGTTTCTGGCGTAGGGCGGTTGTTGATAGTTTGATTGATTGATTGATTTGTGTGTTAGGAAACTATCGCGTGTCTGGTGACGGAATAACACCACATAGTTGTAAGCAACTGTGGGTATACTTTTCCGTCTCCCTATACGCATCTGGCTGGTGTATCTGTCATTCTTCCCGTCTCGGTGACCGTTCCACTGCTCTACCCGTTCATTGATTGTTTACAAAGCGTCTAGCGCAGGTTCGTGCCTGATTGTCGCCTTTGTGGTGATAGAAGGCTCTGTGCACTGAACCCGTCCTAGTGAAACGTTACATGCCACTCAGTTGCGGTACATAGCGTAGCTTATGTGGTTGGGTCTTGGCTGCCGGTTTGATTGGTACAAATATAAAATAAAACAACACACTTTGTAATTTGAAAAAAAAACATTACTACGAATTGTGATCCACATTGGCTCTGGTAAATTGTCTTTGGTTTGATCGATAACAATATTTTCACTCTTTCAGTATCCAGTTTATGAATTTACAACTTGCAACCCGTTTTCTAAATGCAGTGCGTAGACTTTGATGTTTCAAGCGCGTTTACTGTGCTGTTTGTCTTATTGAGTTTATTGACCATAATGCACCATTGTATTCGTTTGTGCGGTGTGGTAGGATTGATTAATTTGATTTTGGTTTTTTGAAACAAAAATGATGATGTGTTATGTGTATACTTTCGAGAATATAACACTTTTGTGCGTGTTTATTGATGCTATGCGTGTACAGCTATAAAACACTGTTCATTTTCAAAATTTGGTTTGGTGTTTGTTGCAATGATCGAAGCTGGACACTGCAACATATAGGTATGCTCTACGACTTCATCTACTTCCGTTGTTGTGTCCTGGAAGTCTGATTCCATCCAAGTCTTCTCATAAACCAGCGCGACACCACGACAAAAGTAAATTCACGAAATTAACAAACTCTATTTCCTTCTTGTTATTGATCTCCACAGTGTACGAAATGAAGTTCAACCTTTGCCGTGGCATGAAAACGGACAATTAAAAACGCTGAGACGTTGCAGAAATCATGATGTGACCGAGCTCATTAACGCATTGCCGCCCCAAACCATGCGTAGGATCTTACTACATACGTACAAAGGACGATAACACCGCTCTGTTGCAACTCCGTGTTGTGCGCTTGTCTGCTGTCAGCGCATCTGTGTGTGCGTGCTATTGACGGATCCAGGTTTTGGCCAAGGGAGGGGTTAAATGCAAAAAGTCATTTTTATCTATTGCTTGCCTGGAATTTTTCACCCAGTATTATACGAAATGTGACAACGAAATTTTGACCCTTTTTGCGCGTGCAAAAGCCAAATTTCATTGCTGATGGGTATATCTGACGCGCTAAGCGTGCTATTTTTGGGTTTTTGAAGTATATCAGAGTGAAAATCCTGCGATTTATGGGTCCTTTTTCCTTCTTCCTTCCGAAACGGTGACCCTCGTTAATGGGTCAAATGGACCAAAGAGGGCATGGCCCCTGTGGCCCACTGGATCCGCCCTTGGTGCGTGCGGTTTCCTTACAAACCGCCGTGTACTATCAGTGCGCAAATGGGGTTTTCACAGGCCAGAAACCAACATTTGGTGCCAAACAGAGTTCAACAACATTTTGGAGATTCTTTCCAGGTCCAACCCCATCCCAGATTATGGTTATCGTAACGAGCACGGTGCTCACCGTTGGCTACATTCTCAAACGTCGACTTGGCAGCAAAAACAAATCCGCAGAGCTCGTAGACCCCAAGGGATACCTTTTAAGGTGCGCAAAGATCACCGATAAAGTAACTGCCGTTGGCATTAGAGGTTGGTTCTTAAGTGGGCTCTTAGTTGTTACACAGCAAGCCGCGCTTCTGGGACACGCCATCATGTTGAATGAAGCGCACTTTTATTGCCTTGCTGATTGAATGCCTTGTTGTTACACCTGTGATCACGTTTCTTCGGCTACGCGTTCACTGTTTGTTCCACACCACGGAAGAAACGTTTCAGGATTTCAACAAGAAAGTACTAAAAAATAACAATATTTGAATTAACAATGAAAGACCATTCGTGGACAGTTTTCGTTTCGGCATTGCTTTGCCTGATCTTCACGGTGACGCTCGCCAGCGACAACGAACAACAACGCGGCCAAATCGATGCCAGGTCGCAACCCGAAATGGTGCTTCTCGGTCCCGACAGCCAGCCGTGTGTCAATCTCAGCATTTACATTCGAACGCGTGACATTGAGTCGAAATTGAGACAAATTGCGCGGACATCCTGGATTCGAGAGTTGCGATGTCGGGCTCGACGGCACAAACTCGACATCAATGTCGCATTCGTGTCGGGCTTGGGCCGAAAAAGGGACATTCTGATCAAGGAAGCAAAAAGGTATACGTATGTCGCTGCACATATGACGATTCAACATAAGGATCATCGATTCGATGGATAAGATGACAGGAAGATGGCCCGCTAGAAATTGACTTAGTTACCGAGTTGTTGCACGGAATCCATTGCATGAAATGATTAGATGATGAGTTGAACTGATTATCACGAAATGATTATGACAAGATTGAAACATCACCGAGTCACAAACGTTGAACCTCAGACACGGCGACATTCTATTGTTGAACCTGAGCGACGGCCATCTGGGTCTCAGCTACCGTACGTTCCAAGTGCTTGAGTGGCACAACGCCCGATCACGTTTCTGTCCGAAACATCACCGAAACGCGGTCATGTGGATGAATTCGGATGTGCTCATCTCGGCGGGGGCACTACTGGACTTGGTGCTCAGAGAGAACATGTTGAGGACAACACACAAGGCGGTGTATGGACAATGCAGTAGGGGACAACGCGCTGATAGAAGGTTCGTTGTGTTCATCACCATCATGATCAACATTATGATCAAACTTGCTTAGCGATTGCGCCTTTTTTCTTTAGGGAATGAGCATGATCATCCAACAAGCTGCATGTAAAGTATTGGATACGTTTCAGTGGCAAGTACGTGATCTCAAGACGACTCTACCCACCCCGTCGCTACCCACTCTATGCTCTCGGTTACGCCTTGATTGTTACACCTGCCGTCGTCAACATGCTGCTGCCTGTGCTCAGACAGTTCAGGTTGGCACCATATCTGAACAGGACCGAGCCATTTGTTCTGCAACTTTGGAACTTTTGGACGTTATCAAAAAGATAGAGGTTCTCAGCGCTTACCTTAAACGCGCAGCATGGGCGTCCTCTACGGCATAAAAGTTGGATAAGATGTTCAGGTCAGGATGAAAAAATTGCATAATCCCGGTCACGTCCTCCCGTGACTGTGACAATCGAGGTGATCTTTGGTGTTTTTAGACTTTTTGCGGTGCCCTGCAGGCCCCAGTATCTGCATGATTTCGGGACTGAAGACGCGCTGTACACGTCCCTGCTGGCCAGACGGACTGGAATTGCCATCAAATGCCACGATTCATTCAAACAACTGCCGAAACTCGACCAGTTTGCTCTGATCACCACCTATCCGGCAGCTTTGCATTTGAATTTGGATCTGAGAACCGAAGGGATTGACAAAGCCACAAAGACACTCAGAAAATGGACTAGGAAATCTGCTTCGATTACAAATGATTGCTTTTAAAATAGTGTACATGAGCGAAATACGAACGATGATGTTGCATTTATATACATGTCACCGTCATTTCGTGACATACTGTATGTATTTTTATGACTTTTTTTAAGTTCGTGTAAAAAGATAGCGTGTCCCAGAGGCTGCTGTAAGAAACCAGATTTCACAATTTTCTTGTTAATTTTTTGAATAAAAAAACAACATGAAAAACTTGTGAAACTAATATTATGCACATGCATGTATATATTTCAATATCTAAGCACGCTGTGCTTTTCAGTATTCCCAGTCGCTCTTCTAATATTCCTTGGATTAGTCCTGCGCAGTGTCAAGTTTCGAGTGGTTACACAAGTCGAGCTGTACTGGGGACTTGGTCAATCACTGCATGCGGTGGAAGGTCAAAGAGACCATTATGGTTATGCATACTGTACAATGGTTTACATTGTTTCTGTGTGTCAAATTTGAAGCAGTCAAATAAATTACCGTAAAGTGCTATATCACCCACAGATTTCTTCGCTATCCGCAACCGCAGCCAGCTCGAAGCGTATCTGTCGAAACAAAACTATAGTCTGGCAGCTACCGTAACCCTACCGACCGATCAACGAACCTTGCACTGGCATCACTGTCATCAAATGTTTGTGTTTGTGAATGGCACTAAGTCGGATGATGTTTCAGTGAGTTTAGTCTGTTGTGTCGCCAAAAAATTGCGCGTTAAGTAAAGCGAGGGTAAGTGAAATGGGAAAATTATGCATTATTACTATATTGAATATCCTGTTATTGATTTTCAGTGGAATCGTCGAAAAAGCAGACTGAGCAGCCAGATGCGACAGAGCTGCGATCTGACGATTGGCGGTCGATTCAGATTCGATCGGAGTGACGGTCGTGTGCTGCTCACATTGCGACAGCCAACGAGTGGTCACGTCGAGGTGACATCGACCGATCAAGTGGCCACTCTGTTCGACCTGGTGCACATCGTTGAGCCAGAGGGCGCCGTCAGCTGTCCGGTGTTTGCCAGTGAGGTCATCGTGTCACAACTGTGCGTCCGCATCCGACCCGGCGGGTTGTTGATTTTCGAACTCCGACCCCAAGAACAATCGACAAGTCACTCGACCCACAATGCAGATGACGTTGATGACGTATGTGATGATGAAACATCATTTTCGTTAGTCGGCTACGCAATCGAACAAAATTTGAGGTTCACGGTGTTCGACAAGTTCACGTTGATTGCGATTCCGGACGCGAAAAATTAGAATGATGTTGTGTAAAAAAGCATTCACGTTTGATGTTTAGATATTATTACTGATAATGCAAGAATAAATGCAGTGTACTGTACTTACACCTACATCGTGCCTAAATCTTTGCTGTGCTAAAGTGTCCAAGACCGTGTCTTGGTCTCTCACATCAGACCACGCCCTCCCTCTTAAAAACATAATCATAAACCAAAAAGTTACAGCTGCATTGTACATGTAATGCTTGTTTACATTTTCGTATGATCTAAGCATTATCATCTACTTTTAGGCTGTAAAAGGTAAATGTACCACACACTTTTTTCGTGACTTTATTTATGATGCAGTGTGAGCACGGAAGATAATGTTGGGTACCTGTGATTTTGTTCAGCAAGACTGATGCACCCTACGGTATGTATACCATCTGATCACTGCCAGCGAAGAAACCGATTGGAAACTGGTGTTGTGTCAAGGAACGTTGCTTTTCTGGCACATCACAACCTAGCGTCCGTTTGGTATACAAAGCATGGGCAACAACAACCGAAAAATATGTTTTGTATCTTTATGTTGTACAAACACATACACTCATGTTGATAACAAACAACAAGGGGGAAGAATGATATCGTAAAATCGACACAACACAACACTGAATATGATGAACTGAGAGACCCTTTTAACCACGGGCAGTCAAACTTTGCGCAGGTTTCCGTTTGTGCAAACCGACAGCTTACAGCGGAAGCAAATAATTTTGCGTTTCGTACGCTATTCAATTCGTTGCACGTTTCTAAGCTTCTGTGAAGCACGATATGGTCCGGTCAGCCGCAAACTCTGACGTCGGTCGGGGATTTGTTCGGGGTGCAAATCATGACATTTGTGAAACATCAGCCGTCGTGCGTGTGTACTCTACACAGCCTTGGTACACAACAGTACGTGAAGGTGCCTGAACCGCTGCTAGGAAGTGATGTGCTGATGTTTCACAGAACATGCATCCAGTGACCAAAACATCTCAAAACCAGGTTGACCAGATCTGCATTTTGTTATACAGGCACTATGCTTTAGATGGTCCTTACAAACAGTGTCGGTTAAATGCGCGCCCTTTTGTTTTGTTTCCATTCCATGTTGACGTGAACGAGCACATGCAGTGCTCATGCACGAATTGAATATTTGACTTAGCGTTCCTTCCGTAGTTCTATCCATGGTGATTCACCACGCAACACCAATTGAAACAGTATTCATTGCGTTATCAATTTTTGAAAAAGTATTCCGTGAATTGGTGTGGAAAAAGCGCAAATATTGGCAGACCTTTGGTGTGAAAATATTGCAATCTTTGTTGTTGTGTTACCCCTTTTTGAACCATAATTTTCCACGTTATCTGTGCGGGCAACGTGTTATGTTTTGCAATTATGTTTTTTTGTTCAAAACAACATCCATGTACATACGTAAGTTCTCTGCGTCAATCACAGCTGTTTTATTATTTTTGTGTGATTTTGTGTTGTTCTGTCAAGAGCACACTTGAGCCCTGCGAACATGGCTCTTTTCATGATCATATAGAAAGAGATGTTTTACTAATAAATCCAAAAGTGATTTTGAGTAACTGAAAAAGAAATCTGTGCGTTATCAAATTTTTTAAGGGAATTCTAGACACTTTCCAAAACGTTAAACTACAGTAGGTGATCGGTCCAGTCCGGTCACTTGCCTTGGCCACGCAACAATGTGACTTTTTCCGTGATTTGCTGACACCACTATTTTCGACCAGCGGGAAAGTTTTCTATTGTTAGCTGCATGGGAAATTTACGCCATCTACCACATTTACGCTGGTCGAAATTGGTGGCAACAGTAAACGTCACATGACTGAGCCGGACCGAGCCGATCATCAAGTTTGATTCATTCTCATGTTTTACTTTATCATGGAAGATCGAGGAAGCACACTCAAGTGGCCGAAAATGACAAACGTATGTACTTTGGAAGTATAGAGTCCAGCTGGTTTCTTCCGATTGATCATAATGCCGACGCGACGGCGTGACATCGGAATGGGCACGAGCACCGATCAACCCTCGGTGAGTTGTTTGGTGGAGGAACACACGAGGGTCAGCTTTGTGAATAATTTTCTTTGCAACGAATGAGTTGTCTGGTCCACATTTAAAAAAAACTGGCGACTTTGACCATGACAACGACTAAAGCCATGGGTCGTTTGGCTGAGCTGACAACAAACTTAAGGCACACCATGCCGAAAAACGCTCTCTATAGTGACACACGATCGAGATCGATCATTATCGGTACCTAATGAATATTCTTAGAGATTTAGCACCAGATAGGGACCGACCAATCGTTCGAAAATATTCACTATGTTATCTATACATAAAGGGTCATCATAAAGAGGACCATCTTTATTCGAATCAACAACAACTGTCAAGCTTACAGCCGGGCAGCGGTGTCTTCACGATTCCACGTGCGCATTACCAATACAACGAGGCAGCAGCACCTGACCCAGTTTCATCGGTTCAGATGTACCAGATCGGCGATTACCGTAACCCACCTCCAGTGGTGCCCAGACGTCCTCAGTCTTCGTTGGATCCAATGGTCAGACAGAGCAATGGCTCCAGGTCGGTTTCAATCATGACATTCTTGCTCGATTTCCCTGTAATTTTTCTTGCGTCAGACCTGTCTCGTTCTTTCTTTCTTTATTTCTTTATTCAAGTAGGTGTTTTTTAGGATTTCAATAGCACTAGATTTGATTTTATCATGGTGCCCCTCAGCGCTTGCTTTGACTAAAACTGTGCATGCAAATATAAGATTCTGAAAAATGTGCGAATATTCAAGACAGCATTGTGACTGCGAGATTAAAGTAGAGCGGGCTAACAAAGAGTTTGTGATGTTTAGATGATACCCAGAGACTCACAACCGGCTCATGTAATCAAGTTTGACAAACAGTAAGCTCTGAAGACCAATGAGACACATACAGTACAATACTGTGCCCAATGTAGTTAATGTGCGTACGCCGTGGTATCCGTGCAATACAGAAACATTTCAGACTTTCGCACTCAAAAGAGCCCCTCATCTCAAACAGACAGCAGCAAGAAACAGTGAGTAACATTTTGGCGAAATGCCAAACAATCTTAGTTTTGTTTTTGCTTTCTAATGTTTCACGTACTCGGTTTATAAATCAGTTCCTTTTCGCTCATGCGCACTGTTAGCATCAGGCTGGCCAAAACGTGCACGGTTGACCAGTGCACTGTGCCGAGCGGGATGTTTCAGCAGCGTTATATAAGCTTTGACAGGCAGAGAGCTCCAAAAACGGTGTAATATACCAGGTCATTGTCAATTTTTTAGAGCGGTGTCTTTTCGGAGATGCTGTAGCTCCTCGTTAGGTTCGATTAGGAATGAGAAGGGAACTGCTCAATCAAAACGGATACCTTTCATTTGTTTCACTTGCAAACACGCATGATGGCTTCACAATGACTTTCTGGATTATTAAGGTATTTTAGGTGGCCTCCTACTTTCAATTCCTAAACGACCAAGACCCGACTGCCAGTTTGGACGATCTGGCTCTGACACCTATGACCCCAGCTTCTACAGTACCCCGATCACGCACTGCGCCACCAGCCGTTGTGCTGCAGGTTGGTTACTGTATAAAATACGAACAGCAGCATTCTATGGACTGTCACAGATAAAAATTTTTTATAACAATTTTAAATTTTTTATCTTTCCTGAAGTCCTCATTTGATTTCTTATTCTTCTGTGTGGGCTTCAGCAAATAACTTGTCGCTGGAAATATTGGTTCATTACAGTAAAAATTACAGGTACAGTATGATGACAACATCTCGGATAATGTACATTGTTATTAGGATCAACACGCTTTCCTCGTGGAATACGATAATTCTTTGATATTATACGTGCAGGAAATCAATTAAAATAGGGCAGAATTGTTTGCTTATAGGGGAGGCTTATTTTATCAAAAAGCACTGAAATTTCTAGAATAAAGCTGATGTTTTAGCAGCACGATATAAAACACACACACAACAAATTTCGAATAGCGACCTTTGTTGTTGTAGGCGTTGCCCCTGTTCAGCTGAACACGGTGATCCTATGGCATTTGTACAGTTTTTGTGGTGTTTAAACCTTTTGGGGATCTCTGGGGGTAAACAACACAATCACACACAGTGAAATAAGACCTTCGCAGCGTGTTTCGTAAGAAAGAAAGAAAAAATAACACATGTTATTTCTGTTTCCTGCGAACAATTGTTTGAAAAGTAATTTCTCTGTGTTCCGTGCCGTACCAAAACAGTGTTGAGTGTCCCTGACCTGTTACACCATTTGACACAGCAAGCTGTAGACATTAAAAACACACTCATCTCATTCTTGTTGGGTCGACCTGAAAACAGTGCTCGCCCAAGGTTGATGCTTCACTTGTGTGATAAATGCGATTCGGCACTCTATGTTGTGCCAATTAGCTAATGCCAAGATGTCTTCCTTATATTACATCTTATGGTATACATTTTTTGCAGTGTTTGGCCAATGGGCAAACGCAATTTATACTTATGCAACAGTCCAACGTTTGACAGGAATTTACGAGAAGAAAAATTTTAATTATGGATTTGGGCAATCTAAACCTTCTTTACTTCAGGACTTGTATTCACCAAGAGTTACATATAAAGACACTCGATCAATCCCCTGTTCCTTTGAACCATTTGCTCCAATAATGTACATGTTAAAAACACTCAGCGCATAAGCAAAAACAAAGGGAAAGATGAAACAAATATCGAGCTAATTACTTTATTTTTCAAATAATTCCTGTACGGAGCCGATGGTTGTGTGCATGAACGACAGCGCATCATATGCGTTTCAATTCGCCACTCCATTTCAGCAAACTTGGACATCTTTTCAGACCTCCGTGTAGTGGATCTTTGGAGGAACAATATCGTGATTTGAGTCACTCATATTACCAACCAATCGCTAAAATATTTGAGAAATTCAAAAGTTGATTAAATTCAAAATTTGAGTCTTCATGAGTTCCTTGTGCTATTGATTTTAACAGGCTTTGTTCAAGCTTAGATACAATGGTTCAGGTTAAGTAGAAATCCACAGCAGAAGTTTACATAAAATTTGCAAATCATCGAACAAGCTTCAATGGCGTAGCACTATGCACATATGTAGAGCAGCCACATACTCTTGCCAGGTGAAGCAAAGCTTCAAAATTCAAAAACAAAGGTACCCCCATCTGATTTCATGAATGATAACAAATTGCAAAATTTATCGCGCGTGGAAAATGGACTCGACGCTTTGTAGGAGGATGAGAACACGGGCGGCAAGGTGACGTTGGCCCGACATGGCGTGTCCCGTTGGGTGGCATTCGGCGCTGGGCTGTTGCTGATGTTATTGGGATTGGCATTGTGTGCATTCAGTGGCTATTACAGCGCACAGCTCGCTTCAGACATATCAGTTGGTTGTTTGCTTTTTATTTTAAGTTTGTTCATGTTGTCAAGAATCTGGTGCACCGTTTTGGGCGTTTTGATAATGTTTCGAGTAATTTATCGACCGTTCCTAGATCGCGTTTACGAGGGTCGAACGCTTTGAGTTTTGCAAATCCGAGTTCAGTAAGCTAATCAGTTTATTCAGCACAAAGATTTGTCAGCAAAATAAGCGCCAAAGCTGTCAAGGTGTATAGGCAATCCGCCAGCTCATGGCACTCAACACACACAGGCTGCATGCTACATTACTGCCGTCATTGAATGCATCCATTCTCTACAGTTATACCTTGAAACATCCCCAAATTTGGCAAAAATGCAGAAAAGTGTTATGTCAACCACCTAATGAAAACGGAGTAAATTAAAAAGCGGCCATCAAAGTATGACACTCGCTCAAAGTGTACATTTTGTTTAGAAAATGGCGTGTGCTGCTGCATATGCGCTGCGTGTATAAAAAGTGCCATGAGCCGATGGATTGCCCATACAAAATACTCAACATCTGAGGGTACCGACACCCGACACCACACGCTTTTGACACCAACATCCGACGTCCGACATTGCCCAATCCCGAGTCACAACACGAAAACGAGACGACTTTTACAAATAGATTAACCGATTTCACTACAAGTGGTTGTTTCAGTCGGACACATCCTGGCCGCACAACGTCACACGGTCGTTTATGACGGGTGGGGCAGCGGGCGAAGTTGGATTGTTATTCATTGCCGCTGGTGTGATTGGCGCACTCGCATTCGTGATTGGCTCGTTGGGAACATTGGTTGGATACATACTCATGCAGGTGACAAAACACCCGACTATTGTGTCGTTTATAATGCTAATGTTAATAGTAATATAATAGTTACAATTGGGGTTTTGGATCAAACCCACACTCCCCGTACTGAACTTCGTATGAGTGGCCGCTGTTGTTTTAATCTTCTACCCGCTGTTTTTGTCCCTCTTGTTTGTTTCAGCGCTGCTTTGCCCTACGCGACGCTTTCCTTAAAATTCTGGGAGTGGAGCGTAGTGTAACAGATGCAGGTTGATCACATGGTTTCTTCCTCTTTCAGGCTGTGGCAGTAACGTTTGGTTTCTACGCTCTCACATTCGCGCTCTATGAGCTCATACCGGACCAGCCCAGTCTTTCGGCTGGCAACTTTGCCGGCGACGTTGTTGGCATCGCATTGGTGCGTTTGTGTATAGGAGTGTTTTAGGTATACTATACTTCAACAGGTGGAATATCAAGAAATACACATTTATTCGTGTGATCCTAGATCAAATTAAAGGTGAGAAGCTACGAGATTGCTTCGTGCAGTCTATTCATTTCACAGGGGACAGTTGTATTGAACCGTGCGTAACAAAAGACCGTTGTGTTTCAGCGTTGGTGTTGTTTATTCGTTCTGGGCGAAAACAAGCCGATTTTCAGGCGGTCCTGGGAACGGCTTTATGCACCATTATTCTAACAGCCACGTCCGCTGTGTGTCTTTTCGACTACGTTCAGTCCTGTTTTGTTGATTCCGCTGCCTTGATGCTGCAAGGTGGACCAAGATTACGCTCCAGGTTAGACCGGCAGAATTACAATATTCTGGTTCAGGTAATTGACCTGCCCCTGATTTTCTTGTTCAAATGATTATTCAAATAAATTTTTAGATTGATTTTGGATGTGTCTTTCAGGATCACGCTCACAATTCTCTCGTTTACTCTCATGACATTCACTTGTTTGATGACGGCCAGCGCCATTATCGGTTTGGTCTATGTGCTGCAGGTCAGTCCAGACAATATTTCACATTATGTCTTATCCGAACGTTTATCTACTTTATCTCCACAAAGTAATATTAAACGTGAAGCGTCTTGTGCAGGACATCGGTGGCCTTACAGTACCGGACCGAAGCATCGAGGACCTCAAGCGCACGTTGGGCATCAGCGGTGCCGTTGTGGGATTGTACGGGCTAATCTGGTCTGTTTGAAACATCATCATGTTCTCGATGATCAACCTTTTGTGTTCGATGACGAAAGTGAGTACTGAAAGGCAAATCATTCCCCCGTTTGCCAGGTCTGCCAGTCTGTTCACCGGTTGTCTACTCAAATCACGTGTGACGCTGTGCACAATGTTGGGCTTTATCCTACCCCCTTTGTTTGTGACCATGGAGCAAATATTGGCCACATTTCCCGAACTGATCGTCAAAATCGGGTCAACCAAAAGCACCCGACCGGACGCAGGCTATGACTTTGTGTTCTACATTCTGTTGATTTTCTCAGCGCTGACTGAACTCTTCCTGGTCATTGTGCTCCCTGTGATGTGCCACTCGCTGTTCTCATTCTAATCCATTTCATGCTGACTTACAGTACGGTGCCTGATTTATAGATAGCCAGTTAGCCTGCAGTGTTGTCAACTTCTATAAGTCGATGTTGACTGTTGATTGATGTCACAGTATAGGCAAACGACGCCAACACGAGCCCGATTTCGCAGCTGGCCAGAATAGTGAAACATTCTGACGTGGCTGCTGATTTGGGAAATGTCACACGTTGAAGAATACAAACTGGAGGATGATGATTTTCTCTTTCTATTAGTTTTGAATACACGCCACCTTCTAAATCGGGCTCGTGTTGGTGTAGTTTGCCTTTACACAGTGGTTAGAATTCGTGCAATTCGCATTTTCTTGTTCTTATTCTTTTGTACCCTGCAACCAAGCATTATTCTGTGCAATGGCAAACAGTTTACTGCAATGCAACAACTCTCAGTAATGACTTTATTTTCGTTGAAGTGACAAAACGGAAATTGTTGACTAAAATGCACACACTCAGAAAGACACAGAAATTTGTTTTGGATTTCGTAGTTCCAACGATGAGAATGATAATGTTTCAAAACAGATCCCTACTGATCACATGACTAAGATCGGCTTCAAATTCTAATAATGACAATTGGGGGCCATCGGCCTCAACTTTTAGTTCGTGTCGTCTGTTCAACATGATCACCCACGTCAGACCGCTGCGGTACTTTTCGACGTAAGCGGCGCTGCCCGGCATCGAACCTATAAAAAATCATAGCTGTTTTGCCTCATGCTGGTCGGGTCTCGAACCTGTTGCCTTCATGCTGCCGACACATCAAACGACTGCGCTACGCACGGACCTGAATGCCACCAATCGTGATTTCGATTGAATGACCAACCGAGGCCGTACGCATCGTGCACATTCGATGGCGTCAACATTCGTTTGATGGAATTGGAACGAAGAACGTCGGATGTCTGAATGAAAGGGGCCGATTTTGGGATTTGTTGATGTCTCAAACGACGAACATTGTGCATAGCTTCGTTTGCAAAGAGCAGGCTCGTTCCTCAGTGCGTTCGGTTGGAGGGATTTGGATGGTGGCAGAGGTGGCAATTGGACAAAGCAAGCTTGGACAAGACCGTCTTGAGCAACTGAAAAGAGCACAGCTCTTATTTTATTCCAGTGGGTTAGGCTGGGTTTGGTATCAGGTATTAGTTTTGTATCCCTGAGCTTAGGCCTATTCGTTTTTAGCTTCTGCTCTTTTCGACTCTGCTCTTTTTCACTCCTCAAAGTGGTCTTGCTCGAACCGGGAGCTTTGCCCAATTGCCCGTCCGCCATTTTGATTACGCTACAAAATGTGTACCCTGCAGAGGGGGTGAACCTGAGGGAATCCATCCACACACAACACGAATCGCAAGTAATCGGACGGCGTCGACACCCAACCGAGCGCTGAATCCGCTCGCCACAGTGGAAACGTGTAGGGTGAACCTGAGATGTTGATTTACACAAACAGGCTTTCTGGTGTCAACCATCAGGGTTAATACCTTCGCTTGAGTAGTACGCAGGTTCTCTGCCTGGCAGAAAGTTCCCGTTTGACATCCCGTTGGCAGCGCACGGAGCCAGAATGTGCTGATGCACATATGACGTGTAGGTTTGACCTGGTGGAAATTAGACTGAGTTGCACATTTTGTATCCTTGAAATAGAAGCAAATTGTACCAGATCTGGCCTCGATCACGCGTCCCAGTACCAAATACCCGAAGTTTGAGTACTGGAACTTGGTGCCGGGTGGTCGTTGGAGTGGAATGTTGTCGAGCACCCAACTGATTAAAGCTGCACGTGACATTGAGGGGTGCATACCGACTGGGTCACCTGATGCCGGGTTGCTCGACCAGCCTGCAATGTCCGGGCTGATTCTATTGTTGTCAATGCACGTGGTCATAAACGGATGAAACGCAGATTGAGTGCGTTTGTAGCGTCGACGCGCTTAGAGTCAAAGCGCAGATCCAAATGAGCAAAAGGGATGAATATGGGCAAGGGTGCGACGCTGCGTTCAACGACATCAGCATCATGCGCCTGCGTTTCGGGCATGACGACTTGCATTGACATTAAGCCTTTAAATGCTAGTTGATGTGTGCGGTTTTTAATCATTACATGCATATACATAGTATGTACCTACAACATGCTTTGTGCTCACCTAATCCCTGTTGATGTTTCACTATGTGCACGGGGAAGCGTGGTCAACCCTAGAAACACCATATGAATACCATTGGCCATCATGATGATACATCGTCCATTTGGCTATAACCTACCGGCGCTGTGTTCCAGCAGATGTTGGACTGTTACACTTTGGACATCATGTGAATACGGTTTGGTACCGAATTTCAGGCCTAAAATGCCTCCGATGCCAAACACCTGTTCATTGAGTTTCAATCGACCTTGTTCGACCAGCAGAAGGATGGCCGCTGACGTTATCGGCTTGCTGAATCGTGGGTAAGAATTGTGTTTTTGGGGATAGTCTAGTTATGGTATGTTCTTGGGAATGATCGCGGGGCCGGACATTTTCGGTCGCCATAAAAAAGCATTTTCGCAAATCATATTCGGGGCAAACGGATCGGTCACAAACATTCAGCAAGAATTTCACCAGAGGGTATATGTACATGTTGAAGGTGTGAGCAAGTGAAAAGAATCAAACCCAGACTGAAAACAGACCTGAGACTAGCCACCCTGAACATGTGCTGTGGGGTCATGGCTATGCCCCGCTCGACATTGGCCATACCGTACGCGCGTTCAACCTGAATCAGACAACTCCTGTTTGGATGAAACAGGCAGCTATGGGTGATATTTTCGAAACGGGGTAAAGGTCAGTTGGGTGTAAAGGTCGGTGGAAAGCTCGGTCGACAGCACAGTGTGATAGACCTCGGTGTAAACTTGAAACATTCCACGTTAATAACACACAATGTTTCGCACGTTTACACCGAGCGGCGCCAACCGAGCTTTCGACCGAACTTTACACCGACCTTTACGCCGAACTGACCCTTACACCGTTTCGAAAATTCCACCCTATGTGTCATAACATCCTCAACAAGGCTGTTTTTGTCGTATTCGGAAGTCTTGAGAGGTGCAAGTAGTCATCACAAGCTCTCAAAACATATGTACCTAGCGCTCTATTCATAATAAAACAGTGATGCAAAAATCGTTTGATGAACACAGGCCATACCTTCACGCCCTTCGGCACCGCAATCGACACGCTGACGCCCTCGATCTGGTACTTGTGCATGAATGCATGTACGTTCTTGTCGAGTCTGCGCAGAAATCTGGCCCTTTTCGATGCCTGGATCTGCCGTTTGCGTAATTCTTTCGCTCGCAGCTCTTGTTGCAACTCTGCAATCGCGATAATGTTGATGTTGATATAAACTCTGCAATAATGTTGATTGTGACAAATCTGGGTAGATTTACGTTTCAGTTGGTCACATGGGGCACCGTGTCATCATCAGTGGTAACATGAAACACATATGTGACCCAACATAAATAACAAGTGAGAAAAAGCAATGACCGACCTAAATATTGTCTGAACACTTGTTCCGAGCTGGGCGTGGTTGTGGGGGGCAGTGTGCCGATAGCGTTTGCGTATCTCGTCACCGCTGCCGCCGATATCTGCAACGCTTATTCGGTTCAGCTCTTGACACAGTTTCGAAATACCGTAAGAAATGCGAAATATACCGTCTTACAGTGAGTGATCTTCAAGGTGGCTCAGAAGGGGTTCAGAGACCACGTGCAAAAATAGAAACCTTTGATATGGGTTATTAAACCGAAGGATAACACTTGGTGTAGGGCATTTTAAAGTTACGGTGAAACATCAGCCATTGAGAAGTCCAACAAGTAGCCTGTAGCAAGACTGCATCCACAGCGCATGGCTAATCGATATGTGGTCGACTCAGATAGTCAACTAATGCCGAACGCCATGTATTGTTCCTGACATTCTGAAGCAACCAACTCCTGCCATACATATAGATATGCAAATAGTAGCTGATGTTTCATGTCTGTTGCATAAATTCGTTGAAACTGCAACTGGGCTGCAAACTGCATCCGCAGATCTAACGCAATGAGTGTCCACAAGGCTAAATCGTATCGTTATTGGTCTATCATCTTTTGTGCAAAGCACGTCCACAAGACACCACCCAGTGCAATTTCGTTGCATTAATTGACAAACAGTGTGAACGAGCTATTACATAGGAAGGCAGCTGCAGTCTTGCTCACTCAAGCCAGAACGTGGACCAATTGACATAACATCCGTTTTTTCGGACTCAATGATTTTTCAAACATAACCTGTTCAGCCAATGGCATCGGTCTGTTGGTCTCGTTTTGAAATGAACTCGGTTTCTTGTTGTCGACTGAGAACGGTGCACCGAACACTGACAGGGCTGAAAGACACCTGGCTATATACAGTATTTTCTCCTTCAACGTTGTACTTTAATATTTTTTCAGCTGAAAAAATATTTTTGTAATCGCTATGCTTCGCATAGGAGCATTGATTTTCTCATCTCGAAAGATTAAAAAATATTACAAAATGGAGGGTGCGCGCTTGGTACTTAAGGCGGACGTGGTTGAACGCTTTTTTCAGCTGAAAAAAGATGAAAAAATATTACAAAACCGGGAATGACTTTTCAATTTTTCGCATTTTATGCATGTTTTTTAAACTTAAATTGATGTTTCAATTGCAACAAGACTGATCTAAAGTAAGTCATGAAACAAGAGTGGGTGTCCCTAAAAATTCGGACGCGTGAATGTGTAAGTTCTGGGAAATAAAACGACCTAAACTTGATCAAAAATACAAATGGGTCGCATATCATGCACAAGAACCTAGGGTAGAAATCTCTCTGTCCTGAATCGTGATCCAATTCGCCGTGATTACGTGGATCATAACATTCATAATATTTCAACGAGCATAACGTTATCATCATAAATAACACTCAAAAAATCAAGTGGCCAATCAAGTTTTTAAACCACTGAAAGTCACAAAGCAGTAAAACGTGACCGGTCAGATCGAATTTAGAACAACGTCGGACCACTACGTTGTTTTTGATCAAGTTTAGGTCGTTTTATTTCCCAGAGCTTACACATTCATGCGTCCGAATTTTTTTGGGACACCCATTCCTGTTTCATGACTTACTTTACACCAGTCACGTTGCAATTGAAACATCAATTTAAGTTTAAAAAAACGTGCATAAAATGCGAAAAATTGAAAAGTCGTTCTCGGTTTTGTAATATTTTTTCATCTTTTTTCAGCTGAAAAAAGCGTTCAACCACGTCCGCCTTAAGTACCAAGCGCGCACCCGCCATTTTGTAATATTTTTTAATCTTTCGAGATGAGAAAATCAATGCTCCTATGCGAAGCATAGCGATTACAAAAATATTTTTTCAGCTGAAAAAATATTAAAGTACAACGTTGAAGGAGAAAATACTGTACGTATACAGTACCGGGTGCAATTCTTGGCGATTCCAAGCGTGCGCAGGCTCGCCAGCGGAGCCTGCAGGAGCCCACAGTGTGTACACCGCCTGGTTTGGTGCTTTTATGTGGCTACAATTTCTGTTTATTTTGTCTTCTCGTCTGATTGCATTATAAAAAAGTTAAAACAATGCCGAATCGAAGCAAACCAGCAATTTCTGTACGAAAAGTGAGCGTAACGTGGACGCGGTTTCAACAAGATTTTACTGCACAAAAACAGTTTGGTACGATTGCGTGTCAAACGAAGAATCAAATAAATTGGTGGCTTTGAGATCCCTTGTAATACCATGAAATTAATCCTATAAAATGGCGGTAATTCAAAAAAGGCAATGTTGAAACGTGGGTAATTAGGAATAACCACACGATCGCATAAGCACAAAGACAAACGGTGCACTCACTGTGCATGGCTTAGTGCCTGAAGCCTAATCTCGGTTTAGGCTCAGATGAACATCACAGCCTACCAGCCTTAGTAGGCCTAACCGAAACTTAAAAACTCTAATGTTCTATGTAATGTGTAATGTTCTATCTAAGGCGAAAAGGTTGTTGGAGCGGGCAACAGTGTTATGCGTATACCTTCGGGTGGTGCGTTTGGCGATTGTCTCCTTTCGCTCCACCATTGTCTCAGTAACGTCGACGGTCCACGAGGTTGCTCCAGCCGTTGTGCTGGCGTCGGAATGAGGAATGCGAAAAACATCAGCCCAAACGTTTCGAGCGGAATGTCCATTTTTTATGCTCCACACCTTGTAAGCTGTCAGATTCCGATCGTGCCTGTCGGTGATTCTCGACGAATTTATATATTTTCAAACTTTGAAGTTTGTAAGATCGTGTCGTTTTTTTGACACCGATGCCGCGAACAGATGTACAGTACAATACAAAACACAGCAGATTACAGTGACCCAGACCGTAACATTGCGTTTCTCTTTCTTTTTCGAACAATGTTTAGGAAAAAGTTTTGTGTCGGGTTTCACGCGATGTTAAAATATTCATGATGTTCTGAAGTACAAGTTGATAACGTCGTGCGTGTATAACTCTCTGCCGTTATGCCTGAATGCTTGGCAGCATCATTGCGTTGTGTTGAGTGTTTCGTCGATGTGTGATGATTTTTTGACGCCCCCTGAAAAAAGAACTTGTTCATTTCAAATAAAATTTATTTGCTTCGTTCAAAGTATAACTTCAGTTGCAGTTTTGATATATTGCAGATGGACAAGTCGACATTAAACCTGCATGTGTCTTTCACATGTACTGCATGACGCGTCAAAAAAACAACCAAAGTGCATAGCTTGAATCGAAAAAAGACGGCTAAAACTTCCGATCAACAAGGGCGAAATCGTGAACAGAAACGGGTCACAGAAGGAAATGATATTTTTCCAGCAGCATGGTGACAAATTGTTGTGATTTGTCACATCCTGTGGTAATCATCTGTGGCGGTCAGAAAGTACATACTTCCCCTTCATACTAATGTAACTTGCGCATCCCATTATTAGTGTGCTGTGTTTAATTTTCGAGGTGAACTGTTCACAAGCTTTGTTTTTAGTGCACTGTGGGTTACATATGTCAACGCTCAAATCAACCGTGCTGCTGATGTTTCAATCGTCAAATAAAGGAACAAGCCTTGTAGGCATGCTAATGTTTCTGTTCTGCGCGCGCATATGCAGATATAGGTATGTAACACAACGCCAATACGAGCCCCTTTTCGGAGGTGCCAGATTAGTGAAAGATTCATACGTGGCTGCTGATGTGGGAAATGTTACACGTTGTGGAATACAACGTGGTGCATAAGGATTTCTCTTTCTTTTGGTTTTGCCAGTGCACCACCTCCGAAATCGGGCTCGTGTTGGCGTAGTTTGCCTTTATGTAGCATGCTTGCCCATCTTCGTTCCTTTATTTAACGATTGAAACATCAGGCTCACGGTTTGACCGTTGGCAACCTGCAGCGCACTATAACAAAGCTTGTAAACTGTTTACCCCGCAAACTAAACATGCACTAACACGAGGAAGTTATTTAAAAGGTGGAACTTTCTGACCACCCTATACAGTATACATTAGGTTACACACCAATAGAAGTTGCTTATCAAAGCAATGAAAAACTGGAAACACATTTGAAATTTATAAGTGCAGCAAGTTGTACATTAAAATTGTTTGCGAAAAGCGCGTAAACCTTTGAATTGCCTTCAAATTCAAAGTTTTCACGCACCTTTGCATGCGATTGTATGCGCTAAACGACCAAAAATATTTTACTCGCTACGAAAAAAATTGTTTAACAACAAACAGTGTTGATCGCATGCGCAAGGGACGCAATGAGACACAATGATCCACAAAATCAATCGATGAAATCTTTTAAATTATTGGCACACACAGCAATGTCCTAAAGTTTGATGTATGGGATCTGTAAAATTGGTCAAATTGCTCATGCAACCCGACACGTTGTGACGTTCAAGTTGATGCACTTTTACTCTTAACACCAACTTTCTTTCAAATTAAGCGCAACCGGTGTTAAATAGAGATACTTTTACGTTTTGTGTTTCGTACTTGATTTATCGACAGATTTGTGGATTGCACAGCCAACTTATACTTCCATGATCAACCACAAGATTTTGGGTATACGTCGGCATAATCGGGTCAGTCTCAAACAGATTACTTGTGTATGTTTGGTTATCGATTTATGTATGTATCTAATGCAGATCACATTTATTATTCGGGGTTTGTGTTTTTAAATATAGAGGCACTATAATTTATGGTCGAACGTTAAACAACGAAAACCTCAAATTTATGTCAAGTATAGATGCCGCATGTTGCAAGATGTTTGCGTTTTTATTACAAACTTCGAGCAAAAACTTGCGTTTGAAGGTCAAAGTCAAATACAGAAAAAGCAACTTCAAAAACATCATTTTCAAGGAGCACCATGAACCAGCCACTGTGCGCACTGCCCAATCACAAGAGCAAATGCATCAAAACACCATTTGACTAAGCTGTAACAAGGCATCCGTGAACACAAACCTGTCGTGATCGGTTAAGAAGTTGCCGAGTGCCGGCAAAAAGCTGCCTAACCCAGTTGAGCCTTTCAGCCATTGTGTGAGTCTGTGAACTGCCATGAACAGCATGTGCTGCAGCTGGTGTGCCCTGACCGTGCTGTGTGCACTGGCCAACACGTTGTCAACAACAAGTAGACCTCCAGATGTCACCGGAGCGTAAAGCCCATCCAAATTCTGCGCAGATATCAGCGCTACCTTATCGATTTTGAATGTCGTTCCGTCGAAAATCGCAATTCGATCACCAATTTCAATGGTCTCTGCGAAATTCATGTGCTGGATGATGGAAGTGTGCGACAATAGCGAAGTCGAATGTTTTAGTCTCCTTGAGAACACAGGCAACAAGTGTCGCGCACTGAGCGTGATGGAGTGTCCTGATTGAGTGGTTATCCTCAAATAATGCTGGCTTGTAGCATTGGCCTTACGATGAAGGAACAACACAACCGGCTCGAACGTGTAGCTGCTTGTATGCGCACTGCGTGTCAGAATCTGTGGTAAAAAAAGACATTCGTTTTGTGGTCACGGTCCTGATCGACCAATATGCATAACGGACGGACGGACTTTTTATCGGCGGACTCATCCTAACGTGGTCGACGCAAGTAGTCGAATTTCGTGCAAAACGCTGGCGCGATGATTGTCAGAACGCTACACCTGCATGTTGCACTTACATCTGCCCACGTAATCATTCTTTCGTTCACTTGAGGCCTTCCCTCTAAACCCATCGACGAATTAAACTTTTCACTGATGTATGTACAATTCGACCACTTGAGTCGCGGCAATGGAATTAGCCCAGGGACCACATCGAGCCGAGAAATTGGTCAGATTTTCTGTGTTCGTACCGGGATTCAATAACATGCGCAGAAATGGCACTTGAATGATGTTTCATGAAATAAAGATCAGACGAAAAAACACATGCACTGATGCGAACCTGCTGCCCAATTTGTAGTCGATCCATGCGTATGCGCTGTCCCCCGATGCCGACCACGGTTGAGTTCGCCGGGAAACAGAGTGCTGGCGCGGCAACGGGTGTGTTGATGATACTGGCTGTGCGTGCCACATGTCGTGTGTCTGGGATGCGATCGCGGCCACCGCCACCGGCACTGTTTTGCTGTTGTGGCTGCGTTGAACTGATCAAACTGATTGTACTGGTCGGCGTCGAGCTGAAATGTGCGCAACCATCTACATATTGGTCGCACAATGACCATCTAAGAATTCATCAAAATCAATCCTGATTTTCATATTCAGTCACTCTTAACTACTGCGCTATTTGAGATTCTCACAAAACATTTTCAGCTGAAAATAATCTAGCAGATCAACCACGTTGCCACAGGTCTGAAACATTCTCTTTACTACGTGTTTTGTGTGTGATCGCGCAACGCAACGTCATTGTCCCGTCACTAGCCTGCTTTGCGATTCAGGAAAAAAATTTGACCAATTCTTATAAAGTCATTGTGCGACCAATACAGTGAAATCTGTGAAACGGTTATTCTTTTGTGAGTGAAAACGACTGGCCGCACTGTTTAGTTCTGGGATGTCCGAGGGACGTACCCTCGCCGCGTGGTGATGGTGTGATCGCTGTGTTCGGTCAAGCGCATGACTTTCGGGTTTCGGAAGAGGGCAAGAATTCTAAATGACTTGTGTTTGTTCATTGAAAGTAAATCACTTGTTACCTTGTTGTTCTTGAGGTCGTCGTCGTGGTCGTAGTCGTGCTGCTGCGTTCTTGGCAGATCAGTTTGCCGATGCGAATCGTGAACGTATCGGTTTGACTGAAACGTTGCTGCTTTTAACCGTTGATTTGTTGAAAATGTAAAACCTAAAAGGTTAGAAAAATTCAACATTTGAATTATAAACGCACCTGGTTGGGAATATATTTGCGATGTAGAGTGCCGAAACGCCATTTGTATTGATGGGCACCGCATCGAACACAAAACCAGCCGCCAGACTCTCCCTGATCACGCCGATGTGCATCTCGGTTTGCATCACTGCGTGCGTGCAACATTTGACCCGATACCTGACACCAAAGTGGATTTGGTTTTAAGCGTGTTCGATAGCACGATGCCTGTGAAACATCATAGTCGATCAGGTTAACGTCTGGGATATTACGGAAACCCTTGGACCAGAAATGGCTAGTGTTTTGCAATTGGCTTTTTTTCTAATGAATGGGTTTCGAACATTTTTTTTGAAAAGTATACATATGGGTCTTCCTTATCGTTCTCACATCCAAGTTTCGTTTAATCAGCAGGGTTGGCAAAGCTTACACAGCGTTTAGTCTTGCGTTGCTGGATGCTTCTCGCATAACGGCGTTCACAAAGTGCAATGGTGGACAAAATGTACGCCATACTGGGTCACATGTCTGAAACATCACTGGCTATTCTGATTACACATTTTAAGACAAGCATGCGAAACATCACCAACCGTTTTCGTTTTTATCTTCTGGAACGGCTCGCAATTGTGCATGACGTTGTGACATTGCATGCGCAACCAACCGTCCTGATTCTCAAGCATGTCGGGCCAGGCAAACTGTCCCTGTGGACACTGCCAAACGCGTTGACGTTGTGCGTGCACATGCACTACACTGGTCATTACATGTAGCACAAGCAACCACACACTGGTCAATGGACTGTACTGTTTTTGTCGCTGCTTTTGAGGATGCAACATGGCTTGCTATCCGTGTACTACCGCACGTTAGCTGTGAGGTTGAAATTAAAGTATAGTTATGTTCCAAAATAACGCATTTTGTCGATGAAAGAGAGCTTACAGTGTGTGTGCATACATTGTCTGTCCTTTTTTAGTTAAAAACATCGCACCGCATTAAACACGTCTTACTATGATCGCACGCCACACATGTGTGAAACTTTGCGTGACATGTATTTTTTAATGCACTTCCGACGAGGATTTTTCAAGAGCATTCTGAGAATCTCAATATCATAAGAATGTAGAGTATAGTCCAGCCACGAACTCATGAGACGACTTTTTTTTTAAATTGGCTTGTGCGGATCCAACAATGTTCCGGTTCCACGTATTTCGGAAATGAAAGAAAGAGAAACGCACGTATTTTTAAAAAACACGCTCTCCACTCGGTGCGTAAATTCCCTTTTGACTCCCAAAACATTTGTGTGCTGAACAACGCTGCTGTTCGCGTAAGCACGCAACAGATTGAGGTCAGCCAGCTGGAACTTGTCATCATCTCCCTCAGCCAATCTCTTTCTTTTGTTTGCGAAAACACGTGTATCTGGAGCATTTTTGAATGCGGCCAAGCAAGCTTTAAAAAAAGTCGTCTCATGAGCTGGTGGCTGGACTATACAATGTAAAAGTACATACACAGCCGTGTTTGCGAAACTTTTTACAAGTTTTCACCTAGTTATGCATCATACGGAGTGTATTCATTGTAGGAAGCATTTTCGGCAATCCGTCTGTTCAGACATTAGTTTTGACGCTTACGTGTATTTCGAGCACATGTCGAATCCATATGAATGACTTTACCGCATGTTTCACCAGTCTAATTGCAATGGTCAAGTCATGAAACTGAATTTATTGCAAACTTTCCCGTTTTATGCAGACTTAAGTTTCCTTTTTCATTACTTTTTCTTTCAATCACCGCGCGTTTCCCTAAACTTAATTTCGAATTCGAACGAGTTTTTCGCTGCGCGCACCACCGCACACAATTCATGAATATAAAACACCACGGACAACTGTAGATCGAGTAGATGCAACAATTTGCAACCATGAAAAAATAGAACGGAGTAAGATTAATACTTTTTTGAAAATAAAACCGACAGTCCAGAAGTTCTCACTGCAGTAGTTGTACTTCAGGTTGCACGGTACTTACATACTAGACAACATGGAAACACCCACCCACACACACACACACACACACACACACGCAGCATGTCAATAACAAGTGATGAAAAAAAGTTTTTGTACCCGACGCTGAACGACCCACCGACCATTGTGGTCGCTGTTATTGTTGGACGCGACCAACTACCGGGTGTCGACGACCTCGGGCTGCGACCACTAAAATGAAAAATGTCAACTTTGTCAGTGTTCAAGTTCAAGTTCAAGTTTTATGCATGCTTTCGCAAAAGCCTAACGGCAGGCTAGGAAGAATTAACAAAATGAGCTAAATACATATGAGCAAACGAACACGGACAAACAGAACGGGTAGGGCAGGGGTAACGGTAACGTATCGTAACACTACTGGACAACATTGACAACAACCAACAGCAAAAATGAATTGAAAAGAATGGAAAAACCGATTTTGAGGTGTCGCAACAGTCAACTCAACGCAATGTGGCACCGAAACAACAAGCCAAGGAAACTTTGATAAGTTTGACGAAGTTAATGATTTTAATTGGTCGAAAGTGAAAAAGTGTCGTCGGATGTCAAATGAATACATTGGCGATATTTCATTCGTCACAGTGTTCATTTTTTTTAGAATTTTCCGACCATTACCTCCATTATCTACAGCCAGAATCCACGCAGCAGGCTTGCCTGAGCTTCGGGGCCATAGCCCTTCATTTTATTAATTTTCCTTTTCTTTTCGTTACGGCCACCTACACGACCACGCACCCAATCGACCACGCGACCTGGCGCCCATAACCAAAATGAAACCAGGGTTGGGCAAAAAAACAACGGCGTTTTTATTAAAAAACTTCGTTTCCAAAAAAACTTCTGGGTCGTTTTTCGTTTTTTAAATACAGGATTTCCTTGATTTCCTTTGTCAAAAAATTTTCGACCAATTTTTACTTTGTCGAGATACGCACTGATATACGGGGTTTGATTTTGTGGTCGACGCCCTGCGAAATTCGGTCAGAGGATGTGGTCCAAATCGGAGTGTTTGCGTGTAACTCTGCAAAGAAGAACTGCAACTAGAAAATGGTTGAAACACGTTTGTTTTGCCTAATGATACACAGAATCCTTCTGCTTAGCCATTTCTTTCTTCCAAAAAAAACGAATTTTTTCACACTTTTTTGGAGCATGTTTTGGGCATCTGGGCATTTTTGAAAAAAAAACCTTTTTCTACCCAACCCTGCGTGAAACACGGGCGCTTGGCCGTTGACAAGCTTTTGGGTGCAACAGGTCGTCGACCGCATCGACAAAACGCATAAAAGGCGCAGGGCCATCCCACCAAAAAATTGGGACCAGAAAAACCCAGAAAACCAGTACCCCCAAAAACCCACCCAAAAAGCTCAGGCCCTAGGTCCCACTCAAAAAAGGCACCCGATTGCTGTACACATGTGCAGAAAATAAAAACTGAAACAAATCACAAAGGCAACAATTGTGTTGTAACCAATTGTAGCACATGCATTCAAATTTTTCAAATTTTATTTGCAAGCTCACGCAAAGACCTACAACGAGATCCGGAAAACACCTGAAAAATAAACGAGTGTACGTAACATAATGATAATCATGAATGAACAAATGACAAAACGTACCAGAGAAATTTTAAACCAACCAAAAACAGCAACGAAGCATTCTTCTTACACACGGTCATCGAAGCAAGAAGGTAACTAGACACTTGTTGACTGTAAACAACTGTACAAAACACGGGGGTGCGTTTTGTACGCTTGTTGACTATGTGACAAAAATAACTTAACATAGTTAATGCATGTGTCAACAAGTGTACATTACAGCACGACTGTATTGTACGCTTGTTGACTGTATGACATTTATGACAATAATGTTTTGTGCAATCAACAAGTGTACAAAACAGCACGACCGTGTTGTACACTTGTTGACTGTTTGACAAAAATGACATTTATGACAAAAATGTTTTTGACATGTCGTCGTTGTCATTATTTTGTTTTTGTGCACATTGTCAGCCAAAACAGCCAAGTATATGCAAAATGCAGGCCAATATTGTTTTTGTGATTCCCAATCAGTAAAGAGCGGGAAAATCCAATTTCAAAAGCGCATCGATGTTTTGGGTTGTTCGTTCGTTCCGCCAAGTTATATGTTCGCGCAGTTTGGCTGGCTGTTATAATTCACCCAATTGCTGAATGCCACGTTATTTGTCATAAATGTCATTTTTGTCATACAGTCAACAAGTGTACAATACAGTCGTGCTGTTTTGTACACTTGTTGATTGCACGAAACATTATTGTCATAAATGTCATACAGTCAACAAGCGTACAAAACAGTCGTGCTGTTATGTACACTTGTTGACGCATGTGACATTTATGACATTTATTATTTTTGTCATATTTGTCATACATTCAACAAGTGTCCACACACGAGCAAGAATACTGCGGGATGTCGTTCACAAGTCGTTCGTCCTCCGCCACGGATAACGAAAGATTACAAACATGATTTGCGGCCCGGCCCAAGATTTTTAGGTACCGTATTGTCGGAAATAGAACCCGGGGGTCTATTTTTTCACTGGGGTCATTTTGGGGGGTTCAATTTATGGGGGGCAGTGTAGTTCCTGGGGGGGAGGGGGGGTCCCCCCCCTCGGGTACGCTATCTCCCCCTCGGGTGGTACACTATCCCCCTATCTCCCCCTCTGGGTACACTATCTCCCCCAATTTTTGCCTAAAATGGCCATTTTTAGGCCTGAAATGGGCATTTTTAGGCCTAAAATGTGTGATTTTCAGGTCAATGTTCTCAAAAGTCGCCAAAATGCCCTTTTTATGAAGAATTTTTTCCAAAAAGGGGCAAAAATAGGTCAAATTTTCTACCTCAAAAAGTGACTTTTTCCCGAATTTGGGTCTTGCCCCCCCCCCCGCCCCCCCCCCCCGGGGGTACACTCAGGGTAGTACTTGGGGGGGGGGGGGGGGGGTCCCCCCCCCAAATTCATCTATCTATCGTCAACACTTTTTGATTTCATCTATCTATCGTCAACAGTGTAGTTCCTGGTCCGGCGCGGCGGTTAGTGTACCTACCCCTTTTTTCCGTGCGGCGGTTAGTGTACCTACCTGGGGGGGGGGAAGACCCAAATTCAGGAAAAAGTCACTTTTTGAGGTAGAAAATTTGGGGCCGTGAATGGTGGACCGGTAGATCGCTGACCGGTACTTTTAGCTACGGTAATTATCTGCTGGTTTCACCAGCGGACGGAGAATGCTATCGCCTGTGCTATAGCTACCGTAGCTAAAAGTACCGGTCAGGCGATCTACCGGTCCACCATTCACATTCCCGAAAATTTGACCGATTTTTGGCCCTTTTTGGAAAAAATTCTTCATAAAAAGGGTATTTTGGCGACTTTTGACAACATCGACCTAAAAATCACCCATTTTAGGCCTAAAAATGCGCATTTTAGGCCTAAATTTGCCTATTTTAGGCAAAAATTGAGGCGGTTAGTGTACCTGGCGCGGCGGTTAGTGTACTAGTGTACCTTGGTCGCGGCGGTTAGTGTACCTTAGGGGGGGGGACCCCCCCTCCCCCCCCCAGGAACTACACTGATCGTCAACACTTATGGGCAAATCTATCTATCGTCAACAAATTCTGGGAACAATCTATCTATCGTCAACACATTTGGACCCCAAAATGGGTATTTTTGCCTCAAAATGGCTCAAAATCGGTATTTTTTGTCCCAAATAGGCAAAAAATCGCGCGCTACGCGCGGATTTAGTACATCTAAGTACATTTTCATTAATATTTACACATTATTACCTACTTAGTGCACTATACTATACCTTGATTTTTGGCGACCCCCCCCCCCACCATCTATCTATCGTCAACAAGTTTGGGTCGACGGTCGACCCCCCCCCCCCAGATTTTGGACTTGGGTCATCTATCTATCGTCAACACATTTCGGGTCCCAATCTATCTATCGTCAACACCCTGACCAAGTACTACACTGGGTACACTATCTCCCCCTCCGAAAAAAACGGAGGGTCCGCTATCTCCCCCTCCGGACCAGGAACTACACTGATGGGGGGTCAATTATTGGGGGGTTATTATTTTCATTTGCCCCCCCCCCCCGACGAAAAAAATCATTGTTAATATAATAATGCCCATAAAAATGGCTTGTTTTCGGTATTTTCTAACTTCAACAGCGGCAATTATGCTTAAAAAGCTGTATTCTGTTGTGTACGCAAGCATAAACAACGTTTGACACAACAACACAGCCCTACCATACCACTAATCTGTGCTCTGTGGTACGGTGAAGGTTGGGGGTGGGGTTCTATTAATGTTGGTCAATTAATGGGGGGCAGTGTAGTGGCAGGCCCATGTGTGGGAGGTAAGTATGATGCGGGGTTGGGACCGGAAGCGTGAGAGGTATGATTTTGGTTGGTCACCCAAAAAGGCGAAAAAAACACCGTTTTTGTGATACAATTTTGGCCAAAAATTGAGGTAAAAATAGTGCTTTTTCAAAATTTTCGCCGAAAATCGCCTAAAAATAGGTATTGGGTGGGTTTGCGCGGTGCGCGCGGAGCGATTTTTGGGAAAATAAGGTCGAAAAACACCGAGTTTTGCCTTAAAAAGGTATAAAATTGCTTGTGAGAGGTTAGAGGTATGATTTGGAGTTGTGAGAGGTAAGTACTCAACCCCCCCAACCCCCCTCGGGTTTTGTGGTAGGTAAGTACTGAGAGGGGGTAACCCCCCCAACCCCTCCCAGCCACTACTATGATGGGGGGTTGGGTTCTATTTTTGATTTCGAGCCATTTAGGGGTGGTTCAATTAATGGGGGTCTTTACGCCCAAGCCCTAGCCTCAGGCTTACCGTAAAAAGCTAAATACAGCCCCCCCGGAATAGAGCCCCCCGTAATACAGCCCCCCAAAAAGGGGTCAGTGAATTAATAGAGCCCCCCCCGGAATAGAGCCCCCCCTAAGTAACATCCCATGTACTGTAGTGTATTAAAGTTTGATAGTGGTGTACAGGTACATTTATGCACGTTTGTTGTTCGTTCAGAGCACATAATACGCCTCCTATTGACGAATAGACACGAATAAATGCGATTACAAGCGAAAAAACATCCTTTCAAACCCGTTTTAGGGGTTTTTGGGGGGTATTTCTGGGGACAATTTTTCAGGTTCGGGTCAGTGAATTAATAGAGGCCCCCCGGAATAGAGCCCCCCCCCCCCCGTAATAGAGCCCTCCCAAAATGGGGTCAGTGAGTTAATAGAGCCCCCCCTTCTATTTAGGTTTTTACGGTAGCTTTGGGTTTAGCTCACGGTAAAAACCTAAATACAGCCCCCCGGAATCACTGGTGTAGCTGGGGGAGCCCCTTCAAGGTACAGTAGGTAGGTAGGTCGACGTCGACGCTCCATCGTGGTACATTTTCCGGAAAAATGGCACAGCGAATTTTGATCTTTTCTGAAAATGTGTCAAAATTGTGGGAAACAACCCACGGTAAAAAACGGAAAAAACCGTTTTTTTTTCAAAAATATAAATTACTGACCCACTGGCAGTGGCAGTGTAGTGGCAGGCAGTGCAAGGTACCCTTGGGGGGATGGATCCAGATGGTTGCAGTGGTGTCGTTGAGATATCGAAATTTTCCCATACCCAGCCCAATTTTCGGGAAATTTCCCATACATACCCCCAAAAATCAAAAATTTCCCATACCAGGGGGCAGTGTAGTTCCTGGTCCGGAGGGGGAGATAGCGGACCCCCCGTTTTTTTCGGAGGGGGAGATAGTATACCCCCGAGGGGGGGAAGGGGGGGGGAAGACCCAACTTCGGGAAAAGTCACTTTTTGAGGTGGAAAATTTTACCTATTTTTGCCCCTTTTTGGAAAAAATTCTTCATAAAAAGGGTATTTTGGCTACTTTTGAGAACATTGACCTAGAAATCACACATTTTAGGCCTAAAAATGCCCATTTTAGGCCTAAAAATGGGCATTTTAGGCAAAAATTGGGGGAGATAGTGCACCAGGAGGGGGAGATAGGGGGATAGTGTACCACCCGAGGGGGAGATAGCGTACCCGAGGGGCCCCCCTCCCCCCCAGGAACTACGCTGCCAGGGGGCAGTGTTGGAGGTACTCTGGAGGGGGATACCTACTGTACCGCGCTCGGAGAGGGGGGATACCTACTGTACCAGAGCCGATGGCCTGGGGGGTTATGTACCTAGGGCTAGGGGGTTTGGGGGGGGTTAGGTTTTGGGGCGAAAATTTTTTATGTGTTTATTATGTGTGGAATCGTGTGAAAACGTAGTATTTGCGCGCGTAGCGCGCGAATTTCGGGTAATTTGAGGTAAAACCACTGATTTTGCACTAATTTTGGCCATTTTGGTCAAAAATTGGCACTTTTGGGGCAAAATCGGGGGGATCCTACTGTACCGGGGTGTAAAATCGGGGGGATACCTACTGTACCATGCCAAACATCGGGGGGGGATACCTACTGTACCAGGCGAGGGGGGATACCCACTGTACTGGGGGGCTACCCCCCAAATCCCCCATCTCCAACACTGCCAGGGGGGTTTCTCCAAAAACTCAAAAATTTCCCATACCCGAGGGTGGGGGTTTTGAAAAAATGACCCCAAAAATCTTCTAAAAGTGCCAAAAATTGGTCTGAAAAGCGCTTAAAACAGAGTTTTCTTGCGGCAGCAAGCGATTTTTGACATTTTTGGACGTAAAATGGTCAATTTTGGTGCTTCTCGGGGTCAAAAAGTCATTTCTTAGGGGTGCTTGTTCCAAAAGTGAAAAATTTCCCATACCCCATACCCCCGGCCGATTTCCCATACCCCATACCAGGGGGGTGGTAACCCCCCCCCCCCAACGACACCACTTGATGGTTGCAAGGTACCCCCTACCCAGCCTCCGGAAGGTTGCAAGGTACCCCTTGGGTCCGAAAAAGGGCGTTTTTTGTATGCATTATACTGAAAAATTGGCCAAAAAATTGGTACTTTTTTCGATTTTGGCCGAAAATTTGCCTAACATAGCTATTATGTGGAGGTTTGCGCGCGGAGCGCGCGATTTTTGGGGTTTTGAGGTTGAAAAATACCCATTTTTGCCTATGAAAACCATAAATTGATGGTTGCAAGGTACCTACCCTTCCCCCCATCCCCCCGAGGGGTGGTTGCAAGGTGCCTACTCCTCAGGGGGGAATCCCCCATCCCCCCAGCCACTACATTGCCCACTGGGTACCATAAAAATACCTACTTCCAGGTGTCAGGTCCAGATGTCGGGGTACGGTACCCCCGAGCCCCGACCTCCAACCCTAACCAGCCCCGCCAAAGTAGCCACAGCCCTGCCGCAGCGCTCAAATTAATTTTTGTCCGAAAGTTGAAAATGAAAATTGACGAAAGTTGTTTTTTCGTCTTGTTTTTGACTCAGTTGCATTTGTTTCAATCTTCAGGCAGAGCTTAGTTAAGGTTGATTCAGTATTTCTTAACTTACAGAGCCGCGTCGTACCCGCACAAACAGTGTTCACGTTCTATCCGATAAAAAAATGGCCGAAGGCGACATTGAAGTCGGAGTTGAAGGGGATGATGAAGGTCTTTGCCATTTTAAATTTTATTCAGTTTAATGTCAATGTGTCTTAAATGCCCGGTGGGCCAGTGATTTATATGTATGTTTGAAATTATGAAATATAAATCACTGACGTCATTTGATGTTTCGGATTTCATTTCTTTTCAGTTCCTATTTTCCAAATTCCCAGGCTGTTTCTTAGGAGAGCATTGAGACGAAAAAAATTTGACCCCTCTATATGCTTGCGGGCCGGAAAAACGTTTTTTTTTCAAAAAAACCAAAAAAACTTTTTTCCGGGGCCTGGAAAAATACATTTTTCAAGCTCCAAATGCATTTTTGGTCTGACCATTGCCCGAAAAATTTTCTCCAACATACGCTTTTTTGGACCATGGGTATCCTTAATACTGGAAAAGTATTTGGAAAACAAACGGTTTTTTCCAAAAATATATTTTGCGGGCCCACATTGATCTGTTGATATCTATCATCAACAACCCAGAATTTCCATCGTTACACATAAACTCAACAAAAAGCATATTTTCACGAACTAGTATAGTGGTGTCAGGTCAGGACCAGGGGGTTATCTTTTAGTTTATTTCAGAGATGGACACGGTTGAGCAAATTCGCAGCCGCGCGACAAAGAAAAAGGGTCGTGGCTTTGGTCAAGGTGAGTTGCTTATTCATCTGCCTATTATCGTGCAGGTGCAAGCAAGTTGTTCTTAATAATCATCACTTCCTTTGAAAGGAATCATTTTGCAAACAAACATGAAAACTGCAGAAACATCAACAAACGACGATGTCGAAAACTACGAGGGAATTGCTGGTGATCTTAACGAGGGACCTGGGCCTCAAAGATGTCCGTTTTTATTGGATTTTTTCACAAATGTGTTTTCGTTTGGTGGTCTGCCTCGAGTTTCGGTGGAAACCGAAATTCTGTCATTTATTCAGCGGTCGAGGGTTGGATCCTGTTCGTCCGCAACGTACACGAAGAAGCACAGGAAGAGGACGTGTACGACAAGTTCGCTGAATACGGCGACATCAAAAACATCAATCTAAACCTGGATCGACGTACCGGATACCTGAAGGTAATTGTCGCGTGTTGCCACCAGCTGCAACTTATTATGTATTGTTGCTATTTTTCGGGAAAATTACTGGCAAAACGCAGTTTTTCGGATATTTTTTTGGCCCAAGAATTGGTCGCGTCTGGTCGCTTGTTCATGGGGTACGATGCAAAATAGTCTATGATTGCTTCATGATGAAAAGTCGTCTTGGATAGGTGGACCGAAAGACGAGAAACTGGTCTTTTTGCAATTTGAAAAACGGACTCGCGATTTCCCAGGAAATTTTTTCAAAAATTTGTGATAATTCTCAAGACCCGAAAAATACCGGTTTGTTGTTTTGGCCTCTGAAAAAAACGAAAACGTTTTTTGTCATTTGCGGCAAAAGCTGCTGCAACTACCGACTGTGTTGCAATTTCAGGGCTACGCTCTAATCGAATATGAAACATTCAAAGAAGCACAGACAGCGATGCAAGAATTAAACAACACCGACCTGCTGGGTCAGCCCATCAGCGTGCATTGGGCTTTCGTCAAAGGCAGCGAGCGGGGGTAAGTCAGTTCAGTTGTTGATTTGATTAGGGATTTCCATAAAATTCATGTTTTTTGGCAATTCGATACGTAAACTTGCACCACGTGTTTCAGCCGAAGACGATAGAGCAAGGTTGATTGCAAGTTTCCAAACGTCATCGTCATGTGAACATTGTTGATCTGTTTTGTGGTTACCTTCTTGTGTGTTTTCCATGTTTCTGTTTCTAATTCGACGTGTGGGTGTCGGAATATTCAGAAAAGCAGCAAACATGTTGGCAACAGTCCGATGCCCTCAACAGCTCTTTTATAAACAAACATCGTCGTCTCTAGTTGCCGTTTTCTTCATGCGGTTTGGTTGTTTTCTTTGTTCGTTGTTGTTTGTCTCTTTTATGCTGTTTATCGGTAGATAATGAAATGCTGTCTTTTGCCCTCTAGTTGAGTGAAATATTGCGTTTATTGTGTAAATTCTAACAATTTACAATGTGCTCGCGTTAAATGATTTCACGGGGTGCGCGCACATTGATGCTGAAAATGACCGATGTGTATGTGCTTCTCATCACTATCGAACATTCTTGAGCGCATTATTGCTGATTTACGTGTGTTTGCCTCATGCACATGCTAAAGTATAAAATTAACTCTGATAATCGCTTCGAGTTCCCTTTTATGCAGTTGGTTGCAGCTGTTCTTATCAGAGCGCTTACGTTCGCATACTTTCAATCTTGTTGATCTGAATGAAACTTTGTTGCGAGAATTGTGCATTTGGTCGTTTGTTGCAGCACCATCATGGGCGACAGTCTGCTGAGCGTTTACGGCACCGAGTTTGAGGAGCTCGATGATGAATCAAGTTGGTTTTAACGTTTTGGGAAACTTTACACTGCAAGCAATTTTCGGTCTTGAATCGACCTTTCGGTGCCATACTAATGCAGAAGCTCGTGTTGGTATTTTGATCGCTCGTGTCAACCAATTGGGAAATGGCATTTTGCTTGCAGAGGACAGTGTTGGCAAGAAACCACTGCCGGTGCACGAACAGGAAGTGACCGACGAGAGAGGTCGACGTCGATTTCATGGCGCTTTCACTGGCGGATTCTCAGCTGGATACTTCAACACCGTTGGCACAAAGGAGGGTGCGTCCGTCGGCTGCCATTTCTTATCGTATATTTTTGTGTTCGGCTTGGAATTTCAAACGGCAGCAACAAAAAAACCCATGGGAACGCTGAATCTGACATTTTTGTTCCGATGAAAAACTGATCCAACAGTGAAAAAAATTAGTGCAAACTAGGGATGTGGACAACACAGATTTTTTGACCCAACCCAATATCACGGCACTCAAAACTTTTCAGCTTTCTGAGGCGAAAAATAGGGCAAAACTGAGTTATTGGGTGGCACCCTGCACCTGGCGAAGATTTAAAACTTAGTACCATGGCCACGCCCAATATCCAACACTTGGTATTGCCTCATTTGTGCCCAATGCAAATGATCAAAGTTAAACTTGTAACGTTTGATAAAGTGCGGTACTAGATCTCCCAAAAGTGCTCCGTGTTGTCGCAAAGCCTGCAGTAATAGTCACGTTCTGACCACGTGATCATTCACTGATTGACTGTAGGATGGAAACCCCGAGAGTTCAAGTCGAGTCGAATCGAGCGGTCAGTCGCCGCATCACAACGCCCGGAGGACTTTATGGATTCGGAGGTAAATTTTTCGGTCGTTTTCTTATGTGCATAGAACGCTGTATGTTCGCGCTGCAATTGTCAGTTTGCGTCTGCGTCTGCGGTATATTGTGTTAAAGCGTGACAAGCGGTATTGATACGGTCGGATTTCCGGTTTTTGACATGGCAGAATCTGCGAGTGCGCTGATCCGGCTTCAGTTCATTTAAACTGGCGAAAGAAACAAACGTCGACTGTCTAGCACACATTTCATTATTACGGGTCACCATTATTCCAGGATCTCGGCGAGTACGGCATAGCACCACAGCAGGTGCAGACCACGCGTGACTTTGACGATCAGGCAAACAAGGACAAGACGCAGAAACGACAGTTCGCCTGGGAGCATGGCGAGTTGTCGGCGGAAGCCAGTCGACTCGCTGACATCATTAAACCTGTCAGGTGCAGCAGGAATTGCATGCCTAATTTTTTGGAGTTTGAGTTCGAGAACTAACGAATCTGTGGCATCTTATTCGACTTTCTACTTGTAATTTCAGTGACTCATTCGGCGTCCGCTTGCTAAAAAGAATGGGTTGGCGCCAGGGCAAGGGCATTGGCGCCAGAACTGCCAGACGAATGCGTGACGCTGAAGGTCTCGCGGTTGGTGCACCACGTGTCTTATTACGACCCCGCATGTGATTCTTTGAGAAATCTTTTGCTTGTTGCAGCCGAGTTCCTCAGCGGAATCGGGTGGTGAAAAGTTCGAATTTGCGCCCGATGATGTTGACCTACACCAGGTGGGCTACCAAATTTAGCTGTTGCTTTTGCATGGTGATGTAGTTATTCAGGTTGTTCGAGCCGCGAGAATCAGGCCACCTCTTGGTATGTATGTAGCTACCTGGCTGCCTCCTCAAGCTTGATCCCAACTACATCACTGCTTGGTCGCGACAATTCAGTCGCAATAAGCGGTACCAGTGCTGGATGCATTGTTTTGTACTTGCCTTGCCACTTCAATGGAAGCTTTATTCTTTATTGCCACTTGAGAAGAAGAAGTTAGGCAGGCGTAACTAGCGCCTGCTGAAAATTCACACTACGAATCGATAATGAAAAAACTGCTAAAAATATTGACTACTAGCAACTGATAAGTTCTTGCTACCTGTACTGGATAACAAAATTCACGTAATCACAAATTTCTAAAAGCGAATGCTATTTTCAACACGAAGATGTGCTAATACATTCGGCATTACTTCCTGAACTTCTGTTTTGCTGTTGTGGTGACCTTCTTCTGTGGCACATAGTCATGGCAGACACAGAATTTCATGAGTGATCGATCCTTGTCCTTGATGCATTCCGGTTGTCGACCATAGCGATCGATTCGCGACACGTGCTCGAAGTCGATCGGCTCGAATCGACGCGCCACTCTGTCGTATCCGACCGTCGCTTCGAATGTCGCATTCACTGCCTTGGCCCGGGTGCGGAATTGCACCTGAAAGGCTGTTCATTGCTTGCATGAGCGCTGCTGAGTGTGATTTAGCTGAGAAAATCTGGCTAATTCGATTGTTGTCGACGCAAGCCGCCGTATGTGGCGGCTGAAACGCAGATTTACCGCGCCTGCTATGCGGGAACGAATGGCTTACTACAAGGTATAACGTCGACGATTTTAGAGTCAAAGTTCAGCCAAAATGGCCGCAAGAAATGAATAAATGGGCAGTGTCTCCGCACCACGCAGATATAGCGTTTACTTGCTGCGTCACGACATCAGAATTGCTGCGCCAGCATTTGGGGCTATGCGAGGACTTGCGTCGACGACATTAAAATTAGCCAAAAATTGCATAAAGCTGCTAATCCTCAAACAGCTTGGCTTGAAGGACCGTCTCTAGTTCGATGGCAAGCAATATGACTGCAACTAATTCGCCATGGTGGTGGCTGTCTTCAAATATGATGCGGCCGTGCATCGTTGGCCAACCTGCCACACCACATACGACACACGTCGTTGCTCGTCGAATTGCGGCACATCGGTGGCCTCGGCCGTATTGGCGGTGTCCCGGTAGGACATGAGTCTGTCGTTTGGCTGCAGACGACGCGCTGACAACACGCTGGTCAGATTGTGTGTCACACAATTGACGCGCCACGCTGATGTCAAGTTGTTGATGGCTGAGAGCACGTGCTCGGCCACTTTGTGCACATTCGGTCGATTGACGGTCACTGGCTGCCAGGCCAGACATGTGCAGTAGTGATCGGCCACCTCGGCGTCACGACATGTCCGATTGAGCGGGTGTTCGAACCACAGACTGATGCCACGTTCGGCACTGTCCGCCGGCTCGCTGAAATTTAGTGTCGACCATCGTAGTAGATCGATGAACGTCTCGTACACGTCGAACGGCGTACACAGACGAGCGTTGGAGTTTGTGGACAGATTGTCCCACGCCTCGGCACCGACGCCCGTTCTGAACCATGATGGAGCTGAAATTTTGAGGTCGATGTATAAAACAGCAGCAAGTGTACGTCTTCATCTGGTCTGATAGATGATGTTTCATGTATCTTCTTCATTTCTCGGCTCAGCTCAACACCTATCGACGTGCAGCAGGGGCTTGAGCCACAGGCTAACCCAAACCTTAATTGAGTTGCAAATATGCAGATAGTTCACTAATTACCACGAATTGAAAAATGTATCGCCTCCTTTATCCTTCACGAAATTGTGCGGAACCAATACCAAGTTCGTCGGCTTATCACCCTGCGTATCGCACTCACCAACAAAGGTCAACAGTGCGAGTCTTTCTTCCAGCACGCCCTGTTGAGTGCGTCTGAATTGTGTGCTGCTTCGTGGTCCGTGGTCAGACATTACCACCAACAGTGACTCTTCCAAGAGCCCCTCTGTGTGCCAGTGGCTCAATTGAGCCACGAATGCTTCGTCAATCAATGCGATCTTGTTGAGCTCATCGTGCGATAAGTGATCGTAAATCAAGTACGCGAATTTGCCCACGGACTTCGGGTAGTTGAGCAGCATCTCCTGAAAACGTCGTGCATGCAGAGGAACTTGGTAACAATTTTTACTCGTCACTCCATACCTCAATGTACCGCAGAAACACGGTGAAATCGATTTCATTGCCAACACACTCGTCGTGCGCGAACTTCTGTTTTTCGCCGTTTTCCCTCACTTCGCCGTCGCGTACCAGCTGCCAAAAGGGATTGAAGTAGTGATCGACCGGCTGACGTTGAAAACCACGCAAACGAAAAAATGAGCCAAGTCCATAGCTCTCTTCGCCCCACATTGTGGCGTAGCCGCGTTGTTTGAATCTCTGAAGAAAAGGGCACATGGTTGCATTTCCCACGGATTTGCACTGTCTAGGAATTATGAATGAAATTGAGCACCTGCCATATCCAAGGAAGTTGGTCGATCGTCACCGGATCCTGGTCGTCCTTTCCGTACTCACGTCGAGCAGTCGGCATTTCATTTTCGTAATGTCCCGTCAGTAAGGGCAGCAGGTTGTTCTGTGTGCCATCGCCAACGATGTTGTACCCGGTCATCACCAAGCCTTCGAGTTGGGTTGTCAGATAGCGATATGTTTTCGGCAGTTTCCTCATGAATTGCAGTCGAGATATTGAATCGATGGCTGCAAAAAGAACTTTATATGTAGTCATGATCCCGTTAATGCCCAGGCCCAGTGCTCGAACGGTATCCCGATCCAGACAATTTCAACCCCGTTAAGAAATCCCGATTCCCGATTAATTATCTGGATCCCGATCCCGGTAAGCAATCCCATTCGAGGACTGCCCAGTGCGCTACACATCTTCACATTCTGAGTTATATGTTCCAAGAGATCGGTCCTTCTCTAACCAATGACAATGACGTTGAGCAGTGGTTTGTGACTGACATTCCATTTCTCATCTTCGTGTTCCTTGGGAATGGCAGTGGCATAAGCTTGTCGAAAGCTGGTGTCTTTTTGCGAATTGCATCTGACGCTGATGAAGTCATGTTCTAATGTTGTTCCGTTGGTGATGTTCGCGTATTCTCCGTGTCCAAGCACGCCAGAGCTTTCCGGTTGAAACCAAAATGGTTTGTACGCACAGGTAATCGGCCCTATCTCGTCGTCCAAAACTTCATCAATGTGGAAGACGCCATTGCGAACATATGCCCAATTCGCACCACGGTCGCCGCAATCTAGTGGGTCCAGTTCCTCTTTGAAAAATTTTTCGATCTCTGGATGATTGGTCCCGAGTTGTGGTACTCGACATTTTGGAGTGCCGCTGCTTTTGGTAGTTGCGGTCCTTGAAGCAGAAGTTGTCAGCGTTGTGGCGTCTCGTTTGACAACTTTGGACTTGATTTTGGTCGAGCTTTGGTCTTTTGATCTTCCCCGAATGTGGTGTAGTGTTACGAAAATACTGCTGGCGCACAGCATTATCAGAAAGAAGCACAGTTGGAAGTAACGCACAACGGAAATCGGCAGGACCATCGTTGACGCGTTCGGCGTTCATATATCGATAAATTTGTGCGGCTTCGCCAACTGCTGCGAATGTCCTAAGGAACCTATGTTACGACTTTTGTCGGGCGTTTGTGTGATGTTTCGGGCTGCTCGACTTCAAACTGGGTTCAAGACCACACAGAGAAATGTTTTTCTAAATACGCTTCACCACACGTAGTATACCTCTCTGACGCCGTATCACACGAAACTGTTTTCGTGTTACGTAACGCATGGTATAAGGCATCTGGGGTCACTAATTATGTCACAATAGAAACCTACCGCTAGGCTGTAACATGCTTTTTACGCAAGTAAGGTTTTGCAAGTGAAAGTGTAGCGTGAATATTTCTCAGTGCCGCGTCCACGAAAGGTTTTGCAACTGTCATTCACAAAATGGTTGACTTGGCGCTGGCAACCAATCACATGTCACAAGTCATCACTGTTGTGAAGACTCGGACGGAATATTTCCACAAGAGGAAACAAGCACAAAAATCAAACTCGTGAAAAACGATTTTCATTGTCACGCGCCATATTTTGTGATATCATCATCGCATGCTTGTTGGCCATATTTCTACTCTTTTTAGTTCGCCGCCAAAACGGACACGCGTGGCCTAGGCTACCAAGGTTTGGACTCTGACTCGCACGTGTTGCATGAAAAGTACACGCAGAAGGTTGACCCGTTCAAGGTCACCAAGCAGCAACGCAGGGGCATTCGAGGGCAGGTATAAATATGCTTATGCTTAGGTGATGTTTCTCGATTGTTTCGGTCCGTGTAACTTGCACCCTTTGAGCGTTTGTAGGCATTTGGCGTGGGTGCGTACGAAGATGAAGATGATGACATTTACAGTCGAGAGGATTTGAGCAAATACGACTTTGCACTTGGCGGACCTGTGAAGGAGGATGCATTGGGTGGGTTATGGGTGTTGCCATGAATCACTTGTGCGGGAAGGTACAATTGACGTAATCACGCTATTAATGATTTCAGCACAAATCTCCGACGATTTTGCTGAGTCCAAGCAGCCGCAAGCACCGCGACAGTTTTACGCCGCCCCGAAACTGCCGCGCGACTACAATCCCAATCGACGGAAGTCCGGTCGTTCGTCGGCTGCGGGCAGCAGCAGTCGACATCTCGACTCAGACCGGGAGCGGAATCAAGGTCGAGCCAAGCCATTGAGTCATTACGATCGAGCGCACACTTTCGACAGCGAACAGGACGAGGCACAACGATCGGTGATGAGCTACTTGAAGGAAGCCGATCGCAAACGATTGCAGGCTGTCATCAGACAGCGCACTGTAACGCACGAAGGTCGGGTTGTGGTGGGTAATAGCAAAGAATGGGGGCTGATTTGTTGTGCATGTCGGTCGTCCTGAACGACATATGTACGCAACAAAAGTGCCACAATGTGGATGTACAAACAACAGCTTTACAGAACCGAAATCGAGCCACGCAACAGGGAGACCGACAACAGACGAGCCGTCGACGTCGAAAATCGGTCGGCCCGCCAAAGTTGATCCGATCGATCTTGATCAGTCTGACTCGCTGGATCAGAAAATCGACATGCACGTTTATGTGAAACAGCCGGACAAACAGAAGCGTTTCATACAATTTGTGTCCTATGTCAGCAGGGGTTCGTTGCATTGAAGAACGATTGATTGCGACTTTATTTTGTTTCCTTGATTATATTATGTTAAACCATAACTAACTGTATGGACTGTGGAGGCCTGATACCATACCAATTGACAGGTACAATACAATCACGTATCATTATCCTATTCGACCATGCAACACAGACCGTGATGTTTCACAGGTCTAACGTGTCCGCAGCCGATCGAAATGACCGAATGGGAATGGGAGAAAGAGATGCACGAGTTCGAGCAACATCTGCCCGATCACATCAAGGCATCGCTGCCGTCTGCTGCCGCTGCCGCAAGGTGGATTGACATTTTTGGTCAAGTTGCTATTCCAATCTGTATATAATTTTCTGTTGTATTTGGAAAGTTCAACGGAAACATCTGCAGAGCGAGACAACGACCGTTGGCCAATCCCAATATCGCAGCGCCGTTGGCTCATTTGTTGACGAAAAAGTTCACGACGGCAAAATACGGCGACAATGAGGACAACGTGAACATGGTTTGTATCTGTATGGTATATATTAATGGGTGTTGGCATTGGCTTCAAACTGGATTGTTGTTGGTGACAGAATAAGAGCGATCCGGAATTGAAGTTAGTCTATTTATGAAGATAATTGAGCAGAAGTGTTCCATTCTTTCAGTCGCAACAAGATGACAGAGTACAAGCAGTCAAATTGGGCATGTTTGGCACTTTGACACGCACGCAGCTGGAGTGGCATCCCGACAAACAATTGTGCAAACGAATGAATGTGCCTGAACCATATCCGGGGTCGGTTAATCGGGCTTTATGTGTTTGCATGCTACATGCTAAGGATGTGGAGCTGTTCCTGCACTTAGATTGTCGCTCGAAATTGCCATACAGAATTAGCTGAAGCATTGGAAAGGTTTATGTTGAGTATCCTGATTTGAGTCTTCGCTCTCTTATCCCTTGCCTGTCTTCTCGAGCCCAGTACATTGCAGATCGTCGCTGAGTGGCTGTCCGGCGTTGCAGTCAAGCAAGGAAGTGCAGAAGAAGTTCCACGAGGAGCTGTTTGGTCTGGACACGGCTTTTCCGTCGACCGCACAGGAGCTGGTCAATCGCAGGGACATGCAACAACGCGAACAGCTGGCTGCTGATGCAACACCCAAGGTTTAGATTAAAACTTCTAGATTTAAGGCTTATTTTTATGTTAGATTGAAAACAATGAAAGGACTGTTCGTTGAAATATGTGTTCTGGGTTTATTTTTTTCAAAATGGGCTAGCATAAAGCTAGGAAAGTGAAAAATTTAGTAGCTTTTTTCCGCTGAAATGCCAAATTGTGTTTTTTGGCTTATTTAAATATTTGTGCTTTTTGCTACTAATTTGAAAATTTACTAGCTTTTCAAAATAATGAAAGGACTGTTCGTTGAAATATGTGTTCTTGCCATTTTGTTAGCCTGAAGTCACTGAGCAACGGGATGTCAAGCCGGCGAGGGATGCGAAGTCAACGACAACCGTGCAGTTCCCTGCGGCCATTTTCAGTCCGGTCACGCAGACTGTGGTGGACAGCAAGAAATTAAAGGTGCGCAACGTCAGAACCTGTTGATTTTGTTTCGGTTGTAGGAACGAGTGCTTCCCACAACCACTGTCAGTCAAAGTATGAACGTGTTTGTGCTCTATCCTGGTGTAAAACCAATAACCGAATCTAATTTGATTTGTTCATTTAAATTTTTCCTTGCACAATAAGAGATAGAGCAGAAATGACGCTCAACAAGCGAAACACTGTAGCTGTGCCTGTGACACACGTACATTACCACACCCTCTGTCAGGCCTCGAACACGAGTGATGTCGACGTGACCCTGACGGATGAAGCTATGGTGAATCGACCATCAATGGATCTGTTCCGTGCCGTGTTTGGTACGCTTGATGACACGGGCAGTGGGTCCGCGTCTGAGTCGAGTGCTGATGATGATGATGGTGATGGTTGGTTGATGTTGGGCTGGTTTAGTTTAGCTTGTGACGCGATGGTGCGAGATCACTCGCTGCCGTATTTCTATGGGCCACGCTTGCTTGGTGCTGTAACATCGGATAAGTGACCGTGTGCACATTGATTCAATGTAACTTGGAATAGGTCCATGTGATGTGACAATAAATTTCGCACTTTTCGTTTATAATACGCGCAGTTTGACAATCACATACAATATCGTGCAGGTGACACGAACGTCGAGTCAAAACTGGTTCAGAACGTCGATTTCGACCGACTTGGCCTGGCACAAACATCAAGCGCCGACACAAGGGGTCGGTGTACTGGGAGAAATTGTCAATTTCTATTTTTTTTCCTTGACATCGTGTTGCTGCGTGCCAAATGTTTGTTTCGTGCTATTTTCCTCAGTTGATTGCTTTAGATTCGTCACCTGTTCGAGCGAGCAAGCCGATCACATTGATGCCAGTTGATCAATGCATTGAACCTGTGCCACAATTTGTTGCCAAGTCGAAGGTGGTGCCCGATTCTGCCGAAGCATTTGGACCTGCATTGCCGCCTGACATTGGAACGGGTGAGATCATTGGTGTCTCACATAGGAAGGAGTCATTCCCAGGTTTTCATAGTCAACCTAAACTTTTGTCCGAAAATGCTTTGCCCGTTGCATAAAATTTGGTGATTACGTTATCGTTCTTTTAACTTTCCTCATCTGCAGAGTCACCGAAATAATAACAAGCTGGTAAAGTTGTCTATTTTTCACAGACGATGGCAGCGGCAGTGAGATTGAAATCGTTGGTACGAAACAACGCCGAACGAAACCTGTTGTCAAAAGTGAACCCTCGACAACACATAAACATCGGGATGACGATGACAACAGTGCCAGCAGACACAATAAACGGAAGAAGAAGAAGGAAAAGAAGAAGAAACATAAACATCCGGTTTGTTGCATTGTAATGTTCGAGTATGTGATGCCAACTGTTCTGTCTTTCGCACTGACGGTGTCGCGGTGCACCGCGATCGTGATGTTTGAAAACAGGCGAAATTGGCAGCCAGAACGGCGGTGCACAACTCAATAAAATAAAACAAAATATCCTTGCCTTCAGCACCGCAAATCTTCGACGTCAAGACGACTCACCTCGAGCAAAGGAAGAAGCAGAAATGAATCCTCAAGATCTGACACTGAAGATCTTTCAAGCGACACTGAATGAAGATGTTTTGCGTGTTGTCCTGTGCTTCTTCGGCTGCTCAAATTTGTACATTTTCTTATATGAGTGAATAAAACAAAATAAAGTGCATTCGTGCAAAAATATTCATGCCGTGACAGCACACCGCTTCTGTTGCTGGTGAATTGCCCGTGATGTTGCAAGTTCGTGCTGCTTTCTTCGTCATGCGACCAAACAACGATCACAACCCATAAAAACTGTTCCCGTTTCATGCCACTCCACATGCACTTGTACCAAAGTTTGACTGGATGCCCGTATGTTTGCTTCTTCTGTCTCATTTTGACAGCGCTTGGTCGTATTCCAAAAACCTGAATCAGATACGGGTCTTCGCATCCGCACCTGCCGTTGGCTGACAGTCAAATTGTGTGGCAAAAAGATAAGGTCCCTCTCACTTTGATCGCGCCGCCATCACACACTAAACGCTCTGGCCAAAAGCAAGTGCACTGTGTCTTCTTGTGTGTCGCACACTTGCAAAATCAGCTGTTGCTCGTTCGAAGTCGGAAGTGCGTTTATCAACAATTTGACACGGCTGCTGTGCAAGTTTCAACAAGAGCATCAGATTGTGTACTTAAATGTAAGGTGTGGTGGGTTGCACTTCACGTGGTCCGACTCATTGAATATGGCATGGCCATACCACACATCACGTAGCTAAGGCTGGCTGCTACTTTCATACAAGCACCAGTTACATCGTTTCCACGTGTGCGTACTTATACACGTAAGCCACAACAGTGGCTGCTGTATGCACAAGGGTGGCAGTGGCACACCATTAGGTCTCTTGGTTGTGTCCCCCACACTCACACGCGCGCTGTCATATGGAGTTCCCGTATGCACAGAGCATCGTCGTCAGCTCCTTGCTGTTTGGCCGACCACGTGGTTCAGTTTGGCATTATGTTCAGTGTATGTTGGCCCTTGCAGACTACGTAGGATCTCGGTTGTGCGCTTTCACTTCGAATTTAGGCACATTTGAAGCCGGTACCCATTAAATTCTGGTCTCTAAGGGCGCACGAGGCCGTCGATTTGACTGAAAACTACCGTCGACCGACTTGACTTGTTCTTACGTCACTCACTATTCACTATGCAGTGGGCGTCCGCAAAACGTTCCTAACCGCTGCCGCATTTGGCCTGTCTTCCTTACAGCTGGACTTTGTTGGCCTGTCTCCTGGCGCCATCTGTGAAAAAACTTCTTCTTTTGGCGCTGCTCACAGGCGACTTCAACGGTGTGTCCAGCCGACATGGTGACCTTTCTGTGATACCAACTTTATCTGCGTACGTGCTGGCTTGTGTTTTTAACACCATTCGTTATCTCTGTGATCGACTGTTGTTGATTTCAGTGGTTGTGTGTGGTGTGTATCCGTTTTGACCCAGTTTTTCTGACCCACGGTGCTCGGTGCAACAGTTGCTATGTATGAGGGTTTGGCCACAATTTTTAGCCTGAATGTCAAAGCAACTCCCACAGATTCGTTTGCAAAATTTTATCTTGTTGTTAACATCAGCGTATCCTGCCCGTACTATATTTCGCCATGTATAAGTGAGGGCTGCATTGATGTTTCATCACTTCTGTAAGTTCGTATAGAACCAATGGGATTGCGACTGTTCCCATATTTTCGGATTCCCCCAGAAAGTAGGCTGGCATAGACGCTTGTGTTTGTGGTCGTGTGTTTTGTTGCTGGTACATAATATCGTGCTGGTCGCGTTGTGTTACCAATGCGTTATGTCGGCTTGTTGTTTACGATCAATCGCAAATGACGTGTTCGACAGGAAATGTTTTGCTTCAGTTTCTATGCCATGCGGTCACCAGATTGCGAGTCGACGTCATGTTGAAGGAGTGGTGACCTTAGTGAGGGTGCACAGCTTGTTTGTTGCTATGCATCAAAACACAGAAGGATATATGAACATTTTTATCAATTTTTTTCATCAACAGCCCATCCCACGGTGTTGTCTTTATCGTCCAACTGTGAGATTATCTTGAAATTTTGAAAACCGTGACTGGGGCGGATTCAGGTGTTCAAAAATTTCGACTCAAATGAACTTTTTGTGCCTGCTTTTCAAAAGCCACACTTCATTTCCCGTTTCCGGCGGTCAGCAAACTGATTTGATTCATGCGCGTGTTTCGCCGTTCATACCTGCTCGTACGTACGTAAGTACATTGTACCTCGTGCACTGGGCTAAAAATTGAGCCGAGATGAATGCGAGTATGCACTAATCCAGAATTGCTACACCAGGAGAAAACTTTGGGCGTCTGCGTTTACCTGAGTAACATACATTTACCTACCTATCGCCTGGCAACTATCTAACCGCCGGAGCAAACCAACTGGGTGCTAATGCCAACAATCCGGTGTTGCAGCAGCAGCAGACCGCCCGCTGTGCGTGTAGCCGATGTCAGCTGAAGCTGATTAAGCCAGCAACTTGCATCCAGTGCGCTGAACGTCTTACTGCGCACACGAGACACTCTCAAGCGCGATGCCAACTTTTTCTTGTTGCCAGTCAGTCAGCTGTTCGTGCGCATGATTATATTCCGATGTTTCTCAACGGCCTCTCTTTCTGCCATTTATCAATGAGTACTATCAAAAGTGCACGAGACCGAGACTTTGGCAGGCGCGGTGTATGTCGAAAACAAAATATTGCGCCGTACTCAAAGCGCAGCCGTTTTATGTCGTCTGAACTTGTTTCCCAAATTTTCGTGCTAAACAACGACATCTCTATGTTTGATCAGGTTACAATTTACCTGTTTCGATTTGAATACAGCCGTTGGATTTCATTACTGCTTGGTATTCAATGTTGAGCTGAGCTGTGCCAATGTGCACTGGGCATGGGGTGCGTGCAAAATGTCAAAATAACAGCAGGTCAAGACCGACATGTGACACCATGTGACTTTTTAATTTTTCTGATATTCCATGTACATGAAACACCATTGCGTGTGCAAAATACATCATCTGTCACAAAAACATTTGCCGATCATCATTCTGACCGATTTTGCTCAGCGCTAGTTTGTCGTGTTGGTTGACTGACTGACAAAGGTCGCACGCACTGATTTTGTACCCTTTTGATGCGCCAATAAATGAATTCATTATCCTGCACGTTGCTGTTATACAGTAATGAAAGGTATCATGTCGGAAGGCAACTGGGCCTGGTTCACAGACCCGTACCTAAATCTATACCATACCAAACCTATATATTTTATATCTAAGAGAGCAAAGCATTCATTTTGGACGAGGAACATAAATGATTTTCTTTTTTGGGTATGGTTTAGGTGTAGGTATAGACAGAGATAATTCAGCTTCTGTGTACCAGGCCCTGCACTCTTTTTCTCAACTGCAGTTCATGAAATCTGTTCTTTGAACATCAGCGGATCCATCGTGGTCATGTGCACTTTAGAGACGACAGAAACAGCACGGAGCACAGTTTGACAACTGTAAAGCACTGTGACGCACAACATGATGATTGTGTGACACAGTCGTGCTCCGCGTCCGTTGTGGTGTCCACAGCGGGAATGTAGACGACAGTAGACAGAAGCATGTCTGTCTTTTTGACCAGGTGTTGGCTCTTCGTCACATTTTCTGTCACCCGTCTCGCCTAAAACAGGACGAGGTTTGTCGTAGTTTGTGGTCGAATAAGCAAGATTTACCCATAAACCACATAGAATTGCTGCAAAAACACTTGATGGTTGTCGGTGGCTGAATCAGTCGTATTTGACCGACGGTTTGACCCCGATGGGTTATGACATCGAAGTAAACTTGAGGTGGACCGGAAATTTAAGGTGTGGTATTGCCATCGCCCCGGTTGACTGACGCCGCTTTGCGCCAGTGCCAGTGAACTAAAAATTTCTCTTTCATTTCGTTTTCCTCATCAAACGCGTTGTTCAAAAGGGCTGGGGGGGGGGGGTGGTTACCGTAAAAACCTAAATAGAAGGGGGCTCTATTAACTCGCTGACCCCATTTTGGGGGGCTCTATTGCGGAGGGGGCTCTATTCCGGGGGGCCTCTATTAATTCACTGACCCGAACCTAAAAATAAAAACGTATTTTTCCGGGCCTCGGAAAAAAACGGTTTTTTTCGGTTTTTTTTTCGGAAAAAAACGGTTTTTTTTCGGCCCGCAAGTATATACTAGTGTACCTTGGTCGCGGTGGTTAGTGTACCTCAGTGTTGGAGGTGGGGGGGGGTTTGGGGGGGTAGCCCCCCCCCCCAGTACAGTAGGTATCCCCCCTCGCCTGGTACAGTAGGTATCCCCCCCGATGTTTGGCATGGTACAGTAGGTATCCCCCCCGATTTTCACCCCGGTACAGTAGGTATCCCCCCCGATTTTGCCCCAAAAGTGCCAATTTTTGACCAAAATGGCCGAAATTAGTGCAAAATCAGTGTTTTTTACCTCAAATTACCCGAAATTCGCGCGCTACGCGCGCAAATACTACGTTTTCACACGATTCCACACATAATAAACACATAAAAAATTTTCACCCCAAAACCTAACCCCCCCCCCCCCCCCCCCCCCTAGGTACATAACCCCCCCCAGGCCATCGGCTCTGGTACAGTAGGTATCCCCCCCCTCTCCGAGCGCGGTACAGTAGGTATCCCCCCCTCCAGAGTACCTCCAACACTGGTGTACCCAGTGTTGGAGGTGGGGGGGGGTTTTGGGGGGGGGGGTAGCCCCCCCCCCCCCAGTACAGTAGGTATCCCCCCCTCGCCTGGTACAGTAGGTATCCCCCCCGATGTTTAGCATGGTACAGTAGGTATCCCCCCCGATTTTCACCCCGGTACAGTAGGTATCCCCCCCGATTTTGCCCCAAAAGTGCCAATTTTTTACCAAAATGGCCGAAATTAGTGCAAAATCAGTGTTTTTTACCTCAAATTACCCGAAATTCGCGCGCTACGCGCGCAAATACTACGTTTTCACACGATTCCACACATAATAAACACATAAAAAATTTTCACCCCAAAACCTAACCCCCCCCCCCCAACCCCCCCCCCCAAACCCCCCCCCCCTAGGTACATAACCCCCCCCCCAGGCCATCGGCTCTGGTACAGTAGGTATCCCCCCCTCTCCGAGCGCGGTACAGTAGGTATCCCCCCCTCCAGAGTACCTCCAACACTGGGTGTACCTTAGGGGGGACCCCCTCCCCCCAGGAACTACACTGGTGTGCGACCAATACCAGGGCGGGGCTAGCCCCAAAAACCCCTAAAAAGGGGTTTGAAAGGATGTTTTTTCGCTTGTACTGTATTGTCGGAAATAGAACCCGGGGGGGTCTATTTTGTCACTGGGGTCATTTTGGGGGGTTCAATTTATGGGGGGTCAATTATTGGGGGGTTATATTTTTCATTTGGCCCGCCGACGAAAAAAATCATTGTTAATAATGCCCATTAAAATGGCTTGTTTAAGAGGAGTTAAAAATCTTTGGAAAATCATCCACGCATATAAAAGGCAGAAAACGTCGTTTTGAGGCCAGCCGCTTCAGATTACGTTTAAGCCCAAGCCCAAGAAGCCTAGGCGTAGGCCTAATTATAAAAATGGAAAGTTGTGACAGATTAATATTATCTATTAGTAGAAGACACCATTTTGGCCAAGCCTAGGCCTAAGCCAAAGCCTAAGCCCAAGCCTAAGGCGAAGCTCAAGAAAACAAACAAAAAATGATGGCTATGTTTTGACATCCCAACCCCGATTTCACTGTTATAAACACTATTTCTCTTCATTTTGTGCATGTATAAATTAGTTTTAACAAAAAAGCCAAAAAAAAACAAAAAATTTCACCGGCGCCGGCGGGACTCGAACCAGCGGTCCCACAGGCACGAGTCCAACGCCTTCGCCGCTGAGCTAGCGAACCGACACACACTGCCGTCTAGCCGCTGCTACTTATATCTAGCGCTGCTTCTGTCTAATACACACACGTGTATTAATTAATGCACACACAGCCAGCTGCGTGTAACGGTTAAACCTGATGATCAAGGGCACCTGGATGATTTTCCAAAGATTTTTATCTCCTAATGGCTTGTTTTCGGTATTTTCTAACGTAAACCGCGGCAAATATGCTTAAAAAGCTGTATTCTCTTGTGTACGCAAGCTTAATCAACGTTTGACACAACAACACAGCCTTACCATACCACCAGTGTAGTTCCTGGGGGGGGGAGGGGGGGGTCCCCCCCCCTCGGGTACGCTATCTCCCCCTCAGGTGGTACACTATCCCCCTATCTCCCCCTCCGGGTACACTATCTCCCCCATTTTTTGCCTAAAATAGGCATTTTTAGGCCTAAAATGGGCATTTTTATACCAAAAATGTGTGATTTTTAGGTCAATGTTCTCAAAAGTCGCCAAAATGCCCTTTTTATGAAGAATTTTTTCCAAAAAGGGGCAAAAATAGGTCAAATTTTCTACCTCAAAAAGTGACTTTTTCCCGAATTTGGGTCTTCCCCCCCCCTTCCCCCCCCTCGGGGGTACACTATCTCCCCCTCCGAAAAAAACGGAGGGTCCGCTATCTCCCCCTCCGGACCAGGAACTACACTGCATACCACTACCGTATTGTCGGAAATAGAACCCGGGGGGTCTATTTTTTCACTGGGGTCATTTTGGGGGGGTTCAATTTATGGGGGGGGTCAATTATTGGGGGGTTATATTTTTCATTTGGCCCCCCAACGAAAAAAATCATTGTTAATAATGCCCCTAAAAATGGCTTGTTTTCGGTATTTTCTAACTTTAACACCTGCAATTATGCTTAAAAAGCTGTGTTCTGTTGTGTACGCAAGTTTAAACAACGTTTGACACAACAACACAGCCTTATCATACCACTAATCTGTGGTACGGTGCAGTGTTGGAGGTGGGGGGGGGGGTTTGGGGGGTGGCCCGCCCCCAGTACAGTGGGTATCCCCCCCTGGCCTGGTACAGTAGGTATCCCCCCGCTTGTCGGCATGGTACAGTATGTATCCCCCCCCCCGATTTTCACCCCGGTATAGTAGGTATCCCCCCCGATTTTGCCTCAAAAGTGCCAATTTTTGACCAAAATGGCCAAAATTAGTGTAAAATCAGTGGTTTTTACCTCAAATTACCCCAAATTCGCGCGCTACGCGCGCAAATACTACGTTTTCACACGATTCCACACATAATAAACACATAAAAAATTTTCACCCCAAAACCTAACCCCCCAACCCCCCCCCCACCCCCCTGGGTACAGGACCCCCCCCCGGCCATCGGCTCTGGTACAGTAGGTATCCCCCCCTCTCCGAGCGCGGTACAGTAGGTATCCCCCCCTCCAGAGTACCTCCAACACTGGTACGGTGAAGGTTGGGGGTGGGGTTCTATTAATGGGGGGGTCAATTAATGGGGGGTTCTATTTTTGATTTCGAGCCATTTAGGGGGGGTTCAATTAATGGGGGGGTTCTATTTCCGACAATACGGTAGTCTGTGGTACGGTGAAGGTTGGGGGTGGGGTTCTTCTATTAATGGGGGGTCAATCAGTGTTGGAGGTGGGGGTTTGGGTGGGGCAGTGCTGTGGCTGGGGGGGGGGGGGTCCCCCAATGGTACCCTACCCGCCCCGGCCTGGTGCGCTACCCCCTACCCGCCCCGCTCTGGTACCCTACCTTACCTACCCCCGACCCGGCTACCCGCCCCGCCCTGGTACCCTGCCCGCCCCGATTTTTACCCTCAAAATGCCCATTTTTCGGTCAAAAATGCCCAAATTTCGACCAAAAACCCTAAAAAAGTGCAAAAAATCTCGCGCTGCGCGCGGGCGCGATATATGTACTTTTAGTGCATAAAAACAGGCACCCGAAAAAACTTGTGTTGTACCCTACCCGCCCCGAAAAATCTTCCCCCCCCCCCAAACCGGATTTCCCCCCCCCCAAAATCCCAGGTACACTACCCCCCTACCCAGTGTTGGAGGTGGGGGGGGGGGGGTTGGGGGGGGGGGTAGCCCCCCCCCAGTACAGTAGGTATCCCCCTCGCCTGGTACAGTAGGTATCCCCCCCCGATGTTTGGCATGGTACAGTAGGTATCCCCCCCGATTTTCACCCCGGTACAGTAGGTATCCCCCCCCCCGAGTGTGCCTCAAAAGTGCCAATCTTTGACCAAAATGGCCAAAATTAGTGTAAACTCAGTGGTTTTTACCTCAAATTACCCCCAATTCGCGCGCTACGCGCGCAAATACTACGTTTTCACACGATTCCACACATAATAAACACATAAAAAATTTTCACCCCAAAACCTAACCCCCCCCAACCCCCCCTGGGTACATAACCCCCCCCAGGCCATCGGCTCTGGTACAGTAGGTATCCCCCCTCTCCGAGCGCGGTACAGTAGGTATCCCCCCCTCCAGAGTACCTCCAACACTGCCCCTACCCGCCCCGATTTTTTCCACCTATGTACCCTACCCGCCCCGCCAAAGCAGCCACAGCACTGGGGTGGGGGTAGCCCCCCAGTACAGTAGGTATCCCCCCTCGCCTGGTACAGTAGGTATCCCCCCCGATGTTTGGCATGGTACAGTAGGTATCCCCCCACCGATTTTCACCCCGGTACAGTGGTATCCCCCCGATTTTGCCTCAAAAGTGCCAATTTTTTACCAAAATGGCCAAAGCTAGTGTAAAATCAGTGGTTTTTACCTCAAATTACCCCAAATTCGCGCGCTACGCGCGCAAATACTACGTTTTCACACGATTCCACACATAATAAACACATAAAAAATTTTCACCCCAAAACCTAACCCCCCCCCCAAACCCCGCTGGGTACATAACCCCCCAGGCCATCGGCTCTGGTACAGTAGGTATCCCCCTCTCCGAGCGCGGTACAGTAGGTATCCCCCCTCCAGAGTACCTCCAACACTGGGGTCAATTAATTGGGGGGTTCTACTTTTGATTTCGAGCCAGTGTAGTTCCTGGGGGGAGGGGGGTCCCCCCTCGGGTACGCTATCTCCCCCTCAGGTGGTACACTATATCCCCCTATCTCCCCCTCCGGGTACACTATCTCCCCTAATTTTTGCCTAAAGTAGGCATTTTTAGGCCTAAAATGTGTGATTTTTGTTCTCAAAAGTCGCCAAAATACCCTTTTTATGAAGAATTTTTTCCAAAAAGGAGTAAAAATAGGTCAAATTTTCTACCTCAAAAAGTGACTTTTTCCCGAATTTGGGTCTCCCCCCTTTCCCCCTTGGGGGTACACTATCTCCTCCTCCGAAAAAAACGGAGGGTCCGCTATCTCCCCCTCCGGACCAGGAACTACACTGTTTCGAGCCATTTAGGTGGGGTTCAATTAATGGGGGGGTTCTATTTCCGACAATACGGTAATCGCATTTAATCGTGTCTATTCGTCAATAAGAGGCGTATTATGTGCTCTGAACGAACAACACACGTGCATAAATGTACGTGTGCACCACTATCAAGCTTTAATACACTACTGTATAGGGGATGTTACATAGGGGGCTCTATTCCGGGGGGCTCTATTAATTCACTGACCCCTTTTTAAGCGGGGCTGTATTACGGGGGGGCTCTATTCCGGGGGGCTGTATTTAGGTTTTTACGGTAGGTTTTTGGGTGAACATTTTTAATGTGTTTATTATGTGTGGAATCGTGTGAAAACGTAGTAGGTATTTGCTGGATAATTTGAGGCAAAAACCACTGATTTTGCACTAATTTTGGCCATTTTGGTCAAAAATTGGCACTTTTGGGGCAAAACCGGGGGATACCTACTGTACCAGGGTGAAAATCGGGGGGATACCTACTGTACCATGCCAAACATCGGGGGGGGATACCTACTGTACCAGGCGAGGGGATACCTACTGTACTGGGGGGCTACCCCCCACCTCCAACACTGGGCTGGGGGAGAGGGGCTGGTCCCCCATCCCCAATGGTACCCTACCCGCCCGGCCTGGTACCCTACCCGATTTTTTTCCCATGTTTCGGTCAAAAATGCCCAAGTTTCGACCGAAGATCCTTAAAATAAAAGTGCAAAAAATCGCGCGCTGCGCGCGATATATGCACTTTATAGCATGTAAAAATAGGCTCCCAAAAAAACTTGTGTTGTACCCTACCCGCCCCGAAAATCTCCCCCCCCCCCGCCCCCCCTCCCCCTCCAAACCGGATTCCCCCCAAGATTCCATCCAGATTTTTTTTTGTTTTTTGTTGTGTTTTTGGTTTTTGTTCTGGGGGGATGGTTTTTTTGTTTTTTTTTGGTAATGTGTTTTTTCTCATATGGGGATCTAGTTTTCATTCCACACATAACAAAAACATTAAAAATTTTCACCCAAAAACCTAACCTCCCCAACCGCCCCCCAACCCCCCCCCCCGCCCCAGGTACATAGGCCACCGGCTCTGGTACAGTAAATATCCCCCTCTCCGAGTCCGGCACAGTAGGTATCCCCCCTCCAGAGTACCTCCAACACTGCCAGGAACTACACAGATGGGCGGAGCCGGAGCCTCCGGTAAAATGATACAGAAATATAATCGAAAGAAAATGACAAAAACTAAGGCACGCTTTTCAGGAAATCGAACAACAAACACTACAGAATTCGCTGCGTCACAAGATGGTGGTGATTTACATCGCAATCGGCATTGTAATCAGTTTGATCATATTCGTGTTCTCGAGTCGATGGAATTCGAGAAATAGGAGACCGCCGGACGAAGATGACGCGTTTCATTCACTGCCAACAAGTTGGGATTGTCATTTTTACCAGCAGACGTATATTTTCGACGTTCTTCAACCATATACTTTTCACAGTCCCTCGTGTGCGGCGACAAATCGTGTCCAATGAAAATCTACAACGAATAACAGACGTGGTCGATAACGCAGTTGCTGGTGCAGTTACCACGGTACATTGGGAAAATCGTGATATATTTACTGTTGTGTCTATGGTAAATTTCCAAATTCGCTGCCACACAGTGAAATACGCCCCATAGTTAATGTCACGTTCTAAACCCGAAAGTCAACTTTTGAAACATTCGGGCAGCAGACGCGCGTTGAGCTTACCAGCCAGCCAGGCAGCTGCGCGCAATGTTTCAGAACTGCGCGTGGTTAGAGTTTGGGTTTAGAACTTGACATACCGTATTGTCGGAAATAGAACCCGGGGGGTCTATTTTTTTTAACTGGGGTCACTTTGGGGGGTTCAATTTATGGGAGGTCAATTATTTGGGGGGGGGTATGTTCTTCACTTGCCCCCCCCCCCCCGACGAAAAGAAACATTGTTAATAATGCCCAAAAATGGCTTGTTTTCAGTATTTTCTGACTTTAACAGCGGTAATTATGCTTAAAAAGCTGTATTCTGTTATGTACGCAAGCTTAAACAATGTTTGACGCAACAAGACACCCCTACCATACCACTAATCTGTGGTACGGTAAAGGTTGGGGGTGGGGTTCTATTAATGGGAGGTCAATTAATGGGAGGGCTCTATTTTTGATTTCGAGCCATTTCGGTGGGGTTCAATTAATGGGGGGTTCTATTTCCGACAATACGGTAACTATGGGGCGTATTTTATTGTGCGGCAGCAAATTTGGAAATTTGCTGCAGTCGGCAGTCGCAGAACTTCAATCATCCCCTGTCAATTGCAGGACCAAGTACCCAACGGTGGTCAATCGCAGCTGAGACGGCGGCATAATCACGGCCAGAAACGAGAAGTGTCGCTCGGACGACAGTTCCTACGAGCTGTTGGGGTACGTTTTTTTTCAACAATGTTTTCATTTGGTCAAAAAAGTGGGAAATGCCATCCTAGGGCTAGAGAGATGTCGGAGTCTGGTGTCGGTTGTCGGGTGCCTCCAGATGTTGGATGTCGGGTTTTTTGGGACGACACTTTGAGAGAAGAATTTTTGAGAGACGATTTTCTTCGAACCAAATGTTTCTGAAGGCTCAGAATGAAACATTTTGGTGTTTGTTTCCTTTGAAAAACTTGAATTCGGTAAATTGAGCCGAAAATTGCATTAAAATGAGCAAAATTTTGTTTGTTTTTGGTTCAAAAATTAGATGTCCGGTATTTTTAGAACTGTCGGGTGCCCCTCTAACCCTAGCCGTCACGTCACCACATTTGTTTTTCAAGTTTCGCGTCGCGAGATGCATGTCAACATTGGGTGCAATTTGCACGCATTATTTTTAACACTCGCTTTGATTTGCAAGATGAGGTCATTCGACATGCAACAAACTTTCTGAGTAATTTGGGCAAAAGATTGGTGGTAAAACGGTTGTATAGTTATTTGCAGGTTGGTCGTCGACCGGCTGACGGGTCGAATTCATCGGACACGTCCGGATCTGGGTCGAGTCCGCGTGACACAAGTCCGGTTCGCAGCACGGACACGGCAGGCGAGGACAGTGGTGTGGGCCTGAATGGGGCACCGGGTAACATCACGAGGACACACAGACATCGACGACATTCGTATGGAGCGTATGGATTAATGAAAAAGTTCGTGCTTGTTTGGTCAAATTTTGAGTGGAAATCAAGTACAAAACAACTGAGGGTTGTATGTTCGAAACGGTGTCAGTTGGGCGTAAAGGCCGGTGTACGCTCGATCCAAAGCTCGGTCGGGTCGGTGTAAACATGAAACATTCCACGTTAACAGCAGGCAATGTTACATGTTTACACCGAACCGGCCTAGCTCAGGCCGACCTTTACGCCGGAACAGCTATATAATAGCAGCAAACAACAGTTCTGGAACGATGCGCACAACAACAAGCTCAGAAAGACGTATGGCAGAAGATATGTTAAGAACATAAGAGACATAAAACTTCAATTTTGACGAAAATGTTGTTTTTTCCTCCCGAGTTTCGTTTTCATTGAAGCCACGTCACTTATACTTGTTGCTGGTGATTTGTTTGTAACGTTCGTTTGTAACTGTTCGTCCAAAGCGTTCATCACGCAAGTGCAGTGTGTATCTTGCAGTCTTCTGCCTGGCTCGATCCGCAACAACGCACGTCAACGTCACGGCAGCTACAATGTTCGTCAGATGCCCAGACCGCCGGACGAGTTCTTTGAGCCGTCGCCGTTGCAAGTCGAAGTGCCCACTCATTTGTCACCAGACATATTCTATGTGCTGCATTATTTAAAGTTGGTTTGACGCTTCTGATTAAAGTATAAAATCGCTCGTCTTTACAGCACATAGTTGATCTCATGAGACGTTCGTCGTCAAGAAAGTGATTCTGTCTAAAACGATGAAAAACGTATAAAATGTTTGTGATAGCAACTGAATGTTTTAGAGTGCTGGAGCCGCCGACCGAGTGGATTCTGAACCCAGCTGATATCGAGACGCGAACCTACGAACCCGGTGAATACGTCTTCAAGCCGGGAACTCCGGATATTTATTTGTACGTGGTGTTGGATGGCGCGCTGGCTGTTTCCATTCTGGTTGGTGTCAGGAAAATATTTTTTGCATTATTTTTGATTTTCGTTTCCCAAACGATGAACCAGTACTCCAGTTTAACTCTACACATCTTATGTCGGGTAATTTTGTTTCTTCACGACGCTCAAGTTTCTTTGGATACAGGACGTCAGCACCGACAGCTGCTCCAAGCCGCAAAGCGAGTACAAAATGAAGGAAATTCGGTCGGGCGAAGCGGTTTACAGCTTGCTCACCATCCTCGATGTCATAGCTGTAAGTCAATTTGTACTCTATAGAATTTCGATGTTGCCTACGAGAATGCAGCTGTGCAGCTTTTTGGGACGCCGTGACTAATGTAGCTTGATTTGTTTTTGAAACCCTTCTACCTTTTGGCACTTCTACTTACACGAATTTGCGGACCAAGAGCTGTAAATTGCAGAAATATTCAAATTCTGTTTTAATACAAAAAACTATCTTTTTGCAAATCTGGAACTTTATTTTCAATTTGTTGGCGCTTATTTGCCAAAAATCTCTGCTCGGTACCACGCATGTCGAGCGTATAAAGATGATTATGTGCAATAATTTCTAGGGCAGCACATCGGTGTTCCGAACGGTCTGTGGCAAAACGATGACGAAAACAACGGTTTCGAGGTGACTTTTTTCGGTGCTGTGCTGACTTTGGTTTTGTTGAAAAAAAAACTTGGAGCAGAATATCTTTTCTGATGTCTCTGTTTTGTTTGAGATAGTTTGCAGATAGTAAAGATATGAATTGTAGTGCCACATTGGTATATGTCCTTATTTTCAAACCCGCTGAAATCCATCCAAATATGACACAGTGTTACCACATCAGATATCGTCTAACAGCTTTGCGCGACGCGTTCTTGTCCGACCCAAATGCCTGGATTCGACCGATTCAAATCATCATCACCCGGTTAATGCACGTGACCATGACGACCTTGTATCACTATCTTGGGCTCAGTCCCGAATTGACAAGACCGGTGGGTTGGTCTTCGTTCTTGTTTTTGTCGGAATGAAGCTGTGCTGCTGCATTGCAGTAACATGTGAGAGTCGCTCTAGTTGTGAACAGGTGATCTGAACCGTGTGTGAGCAGGAATTTTCAGTCACTGTCATTCACCACAAGGAATACTCGGCTTGTAATCAGGAAGAAAGTCAGCCCAAATTAAATTGGACGGAAATACCAATCTTTCCAGTACAGCAACATTTAAAAATTCGAACATTGCAAATAAACTGGCATTGTAGACGATCCAATCAATACAAGCGGATGGCGAACGACGTCAGCGACATGCGTCTGCACCGGGACAGAGGACTGATCGCAGACGGAGACACAGCGGCGAGGGCTCCACTTTGACTGGTATGCAATGTTCACGTTCGTGTGTCTGTCCAAAACCTTGTGCCCTTCTCGCTTTTCAGACGAGAAAAAAGTCCAACAAATAGCGTGCAAACGATTCGCACAAATTCTCGGTCTGGAAGGTGAGAACGACATGGCGATGTTGCAGGACCGCGTCAGCGTCGAGTCGTACCCGGAGAACTCGGTCGTCGTTGAACAGGGATCGTCGGTGAGTTCGCTTATATGCAACATCAGCAAGCAACAGTTGCCTATATCTGAGCTCAAAATCAGCAAACCCTTTTGTCAGACTAAAGGCCTAACTATACTTCGTTCTCTCGGAGAACAAAGAACAAATTCTCGCGCGCTGATTGGTCCACGTACGTTCAACAGCCAATCAGCGCGCGAGAATTTGTTCTTTGTTCTCTGAGAGAACGAAGTATAGTCAGGCCTTTAGATCTGGCCCAACCTAATTTTGCAGTCGCATACCCAAGTGGTGCTATCGTAGTGTAGGTGGTTCACCGTGTGGAAACAGAGATATTTGGCACTTAACAGATTTTTTGGACCAAGTAAGCAGACGTTGGTGACCCAACTGAACGACAGTATTTTTTACCTTTGACCAGTTGATTTGCAATTTACCACGCAGGACACCACCAATCTGTACCTTGTGTTGCACGGCAGTGTGAAGTTGACGCAACGACGCAGTGCTGCAAGTGCGATAGCGAGCGTGGCATCGAGTGATCAAGATGGTGGGTTGGCGGCATATGAATGAACTTGTGATATTGAAACGGCACACTCGCTGCAAAGAGGAATCTCATTGTCGATGAAACAGGACGATTAGCTGAAACATGAAGCGGGCCTGCCTGCGGGCTATTTGTGAACCAGCTGGCGAGAAGCATAGAGACGAGGAACTTAAACGCGCGGATGATTCGTGTTTGTTCCGGTGTCCAAGTGTGAACACGTGCACAATCTTATTTCTCACAACAGAGCCATCCGACCCAGCGAACCCCGAGCGTCAAGCGGATAGCGACAGTAAGGAGATTACGGTGTCGATCTGTTACGCCGACGAACTGATCGGTGGCCTGCAACTGTTGTCCGGCGAGCCATCGTTCTACACGCTGCGCACACGCACAAACAGTCGATTCGCCGTCATCAAGGCCAATGACTTCTACCAGTTGGTGCTGGGTTGATTTCTTGACATTGTTGTTTCGTTCCATGTTGCTACGTACGACGTTGTTGTGTTTTGATGGCCGGCACTATAGTTGCGTGAAAAAAACTTTTTTCTGGAAAGAAAACCGAAAAAACTTTTCCAAGCGTTCCGGAGGTGTGAAAAAAACAAAAAAACCGGGCCCACCCATTTTTCCTTAAGATTCGACAGTTTTTTCGGAATACACATGTGCGGTGTCAGTTGGTTGGTTTGGTTTATTGCTCTCAGTGACGCATAAAACCATGCACGTAAATTAGTGATAGAAGCACAGTTACAAGACCGGGTGGGACAGTTACGGAAATAAAAATAGTTACAACACTGGTTATAACAAAACCACAGCAAATAAAAGCTACAAAAAGCGCCAAGGAGAGAGAAAGATCACGGACATCAGGACAGATCACAGGACATGTTAACAGAACATGCGGTGTCAGTAATACACAATAGATCCAAAATGCTTGATTTGGGCTCCCCTGTGCTTATACACTACGGTTCTCAATCGGTTTTTTAGTTTTGTTCCGGTTTTTGTCCAAAAAGATAAAGAAGCGGTTCTTCGATAACTATAGCCGGCACATCCCTGTGTGATTAAGTGGTAAATTTATAACATCGCGGTAAGCTCAGCGGTTTTCAGTTAAACCAAAAGAAGACTTTCTTTTACGGTGGCATACAACAAGGAATATTTCTTCTTCACGCATCTGAATTCCGTACGTTTCAGTATAATGGCGATGAAACCATCAGTGATTCTTCCCGTCTGCCGATCGGTGCTTTCGCGTTTGTCACCGTTCATGCGCGGTGTTGACTTTGCACTCGATTGGCAGATGGTCGACTCCGGCACTGCCTTGTATCGGTATGTTTAGTTAGGTCACTTTATTTGTTGTTTTTTGTGATTTGAGAGGAGTCTCGATTTGTGAGCCTGTCAGTGTCAGTCACTGCAATGCTTACCAGGTCACCACTTCTGTTCCTGATCTAGCAAAATCCACAGGCATTCAAAACAGAAAAATGATTAAAAATGGTCCAAAAGTTCGTTGGATATGTTATGTTGATTGAAAATGTGAATCACATGTTGCGCGTGTTCAGACAGGGCGACCCGGCCATGTGTCTGCACGTTGTGATCAGCGGACGACTGCGGTCGGTCGTGGCCGCTGCCGACAACAGGAAGGAGGCCGTGGAAGAGTTTGGCCGGGGTGATATGGTCGGATTGGTATGTTGGACCTTCATGATTTTCTACCCTATTGTGTTTGTTATGCAGTGCGCTCATTTCGTGGTGGTGAAACCCCAGGTGAATATTTTTCAGTAACGTTTTGGTACCCGCATTGCACCTCATAATGGCCAATCTATGTAATGAATACTCTTGACAGTGACCGAAAAATCCTCGTTCCGTTTAGGGTTCAGGATGTGCATGTGCAGACATACACTTTTAAAAACCCGATTCCGAGTAAAAAACGCGGGCATATTCACCGATTACGGTAACTTATCCATTTTTTTGATGAAACATCTAATTTTTAGGTGGAAGTCTTAATGAACGAATCACGTGCGTCGACGGTGCTGGCCGTCCGATATTCACAACTGGCCAAAATTCCACATGGATTGCTCAATTACATTCGGCTGAAATTTCCGGAGGTGTGTTCTTTCTTTCCTTTCTTTTTTCGTTGGTGCCATGTAGTTATTGTTCATTTGGTTGCGTCGTCGTGTAATCATCTGCAATAATAAAATTTTCGTTTAGGTCGGTTTTCGTATTATTCTACTGTTGGGCCATTACTACAACAGCGCGCATAGGAAACTGACAGGAAGTGAGTTGAAGAGTTTTACGCATTTCGATTTTCAATTTGTTCTTCGTTCAGCAAGGATCTGCCAGCCTGCATTTGTGAAATCGGCAAGAATTGTGCAAATGTCATCGTCAATCTGATAACATTTGGCCTCTACCAGAAATTGTAAATTACAGTAGCTCCTCTGCATTCAATATTTTGGAAACAAGTGTGCCCAGCCGCATCATGTCTGTTTGGTCAGAAAAGTGCGTGTTGTCCCTATGCACACTTTTTGTCATTTTTACACCCTGTTTTGTTTTGACCAGCCACTGTTCTGGGAAAAAGCCGCCGCTTCACACCTGACCTATGGCATTGTTTGTTCACAGATTTCTCCAACGAGCCGTTGACACACGTCCGCAATCTGCACACGTTGGCTGTGATGCCTGCTAGTCGCAATGTGCCGTTGGTGCCATTCACGTGTGAACTGTATCATGCCATAAGGTGCGTTTGATTCGTTTTACTAATAAACAAGCAACAAATATCGTTTTTTGTGAGCAGCGTTTTGTTTTCCACACTTTTTGATTTACCCCCATTTGGTAATAAAGTAGGAGCGCAAATTTTGACCAACAATTGCTGACTAGGTACATTGAAACAACTTGGTCGTCAAAAGCGGTGCAATAATTATCGCCATTGCAAAACAACACTTTGTGAACTAAAGTGGATACACGACGCATTCTGTGTTGCAGAGCGTACACGAACGCCAATGTGCTCATGTTGACGAGTCGTGTTGTGGCCGAACATCTCGATCCAGCTGTGCTGGAAAAGTCCGTGTTTTTTATTCTTTATAAGCGTTTCGCTTCAGACCGGTGGTGTTCTGTTGGATATAAGATGACAGAGTTGACTTGGGTTGGCTGAATGTAATCTTGCTAAAAGGAGCCTGCGGCGCGCTTCGAGTTCAGGCACCATATACGAATCTAGGCATTACTTGCTGCTGGCTGTGGTTGCACAACTCATTCTGCATTCAATTACGCACTTCGGTGTTTGCAGAGCGAGCGATTTCCGTCTGATGAACTGGCTGAACAGTCAGGAGGACACGTACACGTTGGTCATTTATGAATGCGACTTCGAGATGACTGCGTGGACACGGCGATGTCTGCATCAGGCCGATGCGCTCATTGTGGTCGCCAATGGCACCGACAGTCCGTCATTGGGATTCGTGAGTGAACATTGCTTGTCAGACTGAGATCTGTGGTTGACTTGGCGGAGCCTTAGCCCAACCTTAATGTCGGCTAAAGCCGCCGCCAAACTAAAGGCCTGAACAACCACCTGGCGTAAACTTTAGGAGTACCGTTGCTATTTGCGATTGATTAGGCCCGGCCTAACGTAGGTGGATTGCATGCATTCAAGTGCTGGCCATATTCGTGCATAAAGTTGGTGCTGAACAAATGCGTCTCTGCAGAAAAAACGCCACATTGTCTAAATGATTTATGAATTTCTCAGTCATTGTTTGATTCTCACTCAACGCAAACGTGCAACAAGTGAACACACATTGTTCAGCTGGAAACCGAACAGAGTCTGATGCCGGAGGGCGTGCGCACGAATCGCGAGTTGATACTGTTGTGGCCGGAGGGCACCGATCGACCACGCGGCACGTTTGAATGGATCAAAACCAGGGGTACGGTGTCGCTTTCAGATGAAGACGGCGCCATTGTTGCTGATTGTGCTGTGTGTAATGTGATTGAATTGTGCCTGATTTTCAGGTTGGTTCAGTGGTCATCACCACGTGCGCGCACCGAATCGCATGTATCGATGGTCGAATGACGTGGCAATGAAACCGAACACGCCCTTGATCGAGAAAAGTATTGTGAGTGAACGGATGGGGAGTGTACATGTATTGGTCATCGGTCATTACCAGACGCGGACTGGGTTTCGGTTTAGTCTTGCTTGTTTACTCTAATCTTGCTCACATTTATAAGAACTAAATGAAACACTGCTACACACTCCTTAGGCATGTTTTTAAAATTCACTTGCGCCCAAGCCTTAACTAAGTTCTAAACCGCCACTTGGAAGGAGCTACGCATAGGGAACAGTAGTTCTGTTACCTGCGCATACCAGTACCGCTGATTTTTTTGGTGTCCGACGACGATGAAGCTGTTCTAATCCGTGTTTCACCCAGTTTTTGTGATACTTTTTGCAGTTGTCGCTTTTGACTTGGTTCGTTCCAGCGATAATCGAGGGTGGTCGTGCACGTTTTGCAGGTGTCCTACTACGAGAAGAACGTCTACACACAACAGATTGACATTCACAGCGACTTTGCGCGTGTCGCACGACTGTTGACTGGCAACGCCGTTGGTCTGGTGCTGGGAGGCGGCGGGGCACGGTTGGTCTGCGTGGTGGCCTCGTAGTCGGCTATGTCACGCGCGTGTGGTATAAGTCGGATTTAGTGGTTTTTCTTGTCGTATGGTGATGCTTCATAGACCGACGCCTGTCGTAGAATCAACACAAAATTTGTGACAATGCTAGGTCGCTTGGTTATACAAATCAGTCACCACTTTTTGCAGCGGTGCAGCGCACATTGGCATGATCAAGGCAATGCACGAACATGGCATACCAATCGATGCCGTTGCTGGTGAGCCACTGGATAAACATGTTTTTCCCATAATTTATAGCATCATTTTTTGTTTTTTCCCCAGGAGTGTCAATCGGCTCCCTAATTGGCGGTTTGTATTGTGCGGATCCGAACGGTGAGCTGCTGCACATGAAGGCTCGGCCTTGGTTCATGGTACGTTCAGAATGAGATTGTGGTTTGGTCTTTTTCATACAAGCTCTTTTAGACCGCTGGAATAACCGAACTGGGAGTGTTTGTTGAGCTGCGCGCACAGCAACAGTTTTTCATTAACAAACTCGACTCTTCCCATTACATTGCAGGACATGACGTCGTTTTTCTCCAAGCTGCAAGACGTCACCTACTGTCACGCAGCGTTGCTCACTGGTCGCTCATTCAATCATTCCATTCAGAAATGTTTCGGTTGGTCAGCAAACAAAGATTGATGTAATTTTCATACATTGTTGCCTATCGTCAATGTGTGCCGTGCAGTGATTTCTTCCGGCCCATGCTCTTGCTCTCACAGACTGGTGGTGTGGTACCCCACCCCAGGTTATCGTCCATGGGTACGATGAGAGGAAACAATTCAAATTCTCATGTGAATTACACATGTTTGTCGAATACTTTTGCAGGCGACACTGAAATTGACGATCTTTGGATTCCGTTCTTTTGCATCACGACTGATCTCACGACACACGAAATGCGCGTGCACAAAAATGGTGCGTTTGATATTTTGCTGTTTTACTGCTCTATCTTCTGCACTTTGGCCCGTTGTCCTGCTTGCCGACTCGTACTCTTGTTTTTACGTGCGCCAGCATTTTCCTTGTTACCTCAAGCGATCGCTGTGATGCAGTGCACGTGTTTGTGTCCTGTAGCTTCTTTTGTTCTTGGGTACGACAATCACCGCTTGCTATTATATTCGGATTGGTTCCTGAGCTGTTGCACGTGTACCTTATGAACGCGCTCGGGGTCTTATTGCCCAAGTGCACACGCACACACTGTGCTGGGCACACTTATTGTGGCAAGTGTTCCTTATCTGTGTATTGTTTTCCGCACATTTTGGTCATAAGCAAGTATAATGCGACCGTCTGTGTCGCCTGGCTAGCTCAGTCGGTAGAGCGTTGGACTCTTAATCCAACGGTCGTGGGTTCGAGCCCCACGTCGGGCGTGCATATTTTTTCATTTTTTATGTTATTTGAATTGCTTTTCGTTTTCGCGTTTACGGTTCATTTTGGGACTTGTGACCACGGTTTCTAAAATTGTCGCTTTTGAGGAATTTTGTGCGCTTGTTTTACTTTGACAGTACCTATGTAAGTTGGAAAACAAAAAACTGTTAACGCCCGACGTGGGGCTCGAACCCACGACCGTTGGATTAAGAGTCCAACGCTCTACCGACTGAGCTAGCCAGGCGACACGCAGTGCTGTCTTGTACCCATACATAAACCCAAAATGGGCGCCAAAAACGATCAGAGAGTATTGGACGTGTGTTGTCTGCTCTGGCTGTTTTTTTGGGTCATTTAGACGCGTGCATTCAGTCACGGCAGTTGTACCCAATGAACATTCTCTTCACCGCCACAAAGCCACAACACTGTGGTGCACCACACACACACACACACGTGCTTGCATTATGTTGTGCTTGGTCATGTGGGTACGCTTGTTTGATCGAGCAAGGTGACCTTGCATTGTGCCTCAGCACGTGAGCTGAGTGCATACCGAGCTGAGCCATAGTCTTTTGATCAGCTCCATCATTGTTCACGCAGATTTGATGGTGATTTTTATCCTTGGGCCTGGCCACCGTCGGTTCATTGAAAAGCCAGTGTAAAGCTCAGATTAATCTGAATGCCGAATGAGTTCTGTGAATTTATGTGTAATTTATGAGTTTTCAGGTCCGCTGTGGGCGTATTGTCGTGCGAGCATGACCCTGGCCGGTTACCTGCCGCCGCTCTGTGACCCACAAGATGGACATTATCTGTTGGATGGGGGATATGTCAACAATTTGCCTGGTCGGTTGCGTTTGTATGTTTGCATTTTTTGCGTCGTACACAAGACTATAGGGAATTAAACGCTCTTTTGCTTCCACAGTCCACATGCAGTTAGCCCTAATGGCTTATTTTAACGCATTTTTGGATTCGGGTTCGAATTTTGCTTTTGCTGCTAAACGTAATCTTTCAAGAGAACTGCACAGCTTTGATAACAATTTATACTGCCAAAGCTATCACTGAAGCCAGTGTGAACTTCAAAACAACAACAATCAAACATTACAGCTGACGTTATGTACACCCTCGGTTTTCGACGAGTGATCGCTGTTGATGTCGGCTCGGAATCGGAGACGCAATTCTACAACTATGGTGATTCGTTATCGGGCACGTGGGTGTTGTGGAATTGGCTGAATCCGTGGGCGGAAACGGCCAGGGTTGGTTGATCGTGTTGTTGTTGTTGCACCAATTATTCTCAGTTTTGTAAAGAATGTGCAGTCGTCGGTTGCTCTACAGATTATGGATCTGAACGAAATCCAACATCGCCTGGCGTATGTGTCTTGTGTGCGCACACTGGAACAGGTGAAGAAAGCGCCCTACGTTCGCTACGTACGACCGCCGGTCGAGAAATTCAAGACGTTGGACTTCGGAAAATTCGATGAAATCTATGTACGTCTCCTCAATTTGTTGTGATTGGCTGAACTGGTGGGAACCACTTATAAATTGAGACATCAAGCCGGATTTCAGAAAATCGGCGAAGTGCACGCGCAACGTATCTGCCTCGACCTGCTGTCGGCGGACGACAAGTTCCTGAACCTGATGTTGCCGCGACGTCGACGTCGATCCGAGCTGTTCATCGATCATCCGATGGAGGCCTTCACCGAGAAGATACAGCAGAGGAGGAAGGTGGGTTCGGCTCGGTTGCTTTTTGTTCGGATTGGCGCCTACCGACATTTTTGTGACTTCGTTTTTTTGTGAAATCTATCCTGTGCACACACACACTTCAGTATTTTATTTGAACTCATTGTGGCACTGGTCGTTTGCGTTTTTTGGCTTTGATTTGTATGACAGGTGTGATGAATAGGACTAGAACTAGTGTTTCTAGGTAGTTTTTAATGCCAGCAATTTGCTCGACGACAGTGAGGCTCACGCCGGGAAATATTGTTTTAGCATCGGCTGGCATCGCTGCCTGATGCTGATTTTGAACTTGTAAGTTCGCGTAGTGCAAGAACGTATTGTTGTTGCTTAGTTCTCTTTTTAATCCAGAACTTCATCGGAGATCTTGGTGTGGCCTTGTTAATTTGATGTTGTTCTCTACCTAATGGCATGTCAGCATTATTTTTTAGGTTTAGTTGGTTTGGACTTCTTGAAGTAAGCTGTTTGATTTGCATGATTTATTGCCATTTTTGTCAAGGTCAGTCAACCAAAAATATGAAAACCATTTTGAAATCATGTGAAAACCACAGGTAGATCCAAACACCAGCATGCACAAACTAGTCCCAGACGGGTGGCTTTGATTGTGAATACATAGTATACAGTATACACAAACTTATGATTACACCATCACTTGATTGATCACACAATGCATTGTTTGCAGATGTCGCGCGGCTCGCGCAATCGTCTGATGACCCGGCATGGTCTGGGTGGAGTGTCGTTCACGGACCTGGCGGCCGCCGTCAGCGCCGTGCCCGGCAGTATGCGAAGGGCCGATGACAGTTTGTTGGATGATTTGCCTGATGGTTCGTTTGGGTGGTTCGGTTGATGGATACATTCTGTAAGTCTCGTGTTTGTTCCCTACAACGGGTTAGGGCTTTCCCATGGCGATAGATGTGTGTGTGCGTGTGTGCATTGTTCTTCGATAATCGCACGTGGTACCCTGATAGAAAGGTTATCGTGAGCCGTGCGTGATAACTGACTGGCTAGACAAAAAGGCTGTTAGGTTTTATTTTTGTGAGAACCGGAGACGAAACGCTCACAGCAATGTGTTGCGGTTAAAAATTTTTGGGTTTTCTGCTTGCCAGTCGTTCGTGCTAGGTTGTTTTGACTTGTTATTGTGGGGATTCCCTCAACATTCTAGGCGATAAAGCAGCGGTGATCGAGCAATTTCTCGTGCGCGTTTCGAGGGACCAGAATCATAATCTAGCGAGTTTGTGCCCTTTTGCGACTTTTTTCGTCAACGCCCTAACTTGTCGCTGACATTGTCATGTAACCAAACGTGCCTAAGTCCCGCTTGGCTCTTCCCATTACTCGCGAGATGGAAATTTTTGCTACCATTTTTGTGACAATTACAGTATCAGCAGGCGATTGCGTTTTGTCACATGTTGTTCCAAAAATGCTTTGTGTGTTCCGTAACAAACGCACTGCCATCTTCCCGTACTGATGGACAAAATCTAAATTCCCCTTGCGAAAATCAACGTTTTATCGTTCTGGTGACCAATTAACAAGCCAACATAACAATAAAAACAACTAATTTTTTTCTTTGATTGCGTTGTCAGAAATATTTTCTCTTCACTTTCAGTCTGGGAGGAAGACATTAGCGAGGACGAGTCGGGTCGTGTGTCAGCCAATCAGCACGCAGCACCGCACAGTCGCGATTCGCAACAATCAACATCCGACGCCGATACGGGTTGGTTCGATGCCTGGCGTAATCAGGCAAGCGGCAATCGCCTGCGCACAGATAGGGCCCCACGTTTCAGTTCTCAGCTGTTTGTGTTTTACCAAACTCCGTGATCGTCCAGAGGTTAACGGTACGAAAGCCTGACTTTTTACCAACGTAACAGTTGTTTAGCAGCTGTTGTTGCTCCGAGACTGTGGTCGGAAGCAGTGTCATTGTCAGAACATCGAATTACACTGACTACATAGCATGACTTGATCTACACGGGACTGACCCCCAATTTGACTGGCACAACAATGTGGCCTCGTTGTTGCAGGCATGCACCTCAACCTTCGTCCGTCGTCACGCACGGGTGCCGGCGGTTCGTCGTCCGGTGCCCGATCGCCCCGTCGTAATTCGGTGCCGAGTTCGACGGCAGCCAGCAGCAAGAAGGTCTCGATCACCGACGAACCGGACGTGAATCTTTTGCGAGCACATTGTGAAACATTAGTGTCAACAGTGGCCAGTGGTGGTACACTGACCGACGAGACGAGCTATGACGAAGAATTGGACAGTAGCATTGAGGTGTCGGCTGCACCCACCGGTGGATATCTGGAATTGGGTGCGTTTTGGCCGCGGTGCAATTCTTCATTACATACCTGCATGCAATTCTCCACTCATTACATGAACGAAACGATTGTATAACCTATCCATTCTTGGAATGTTTCATTCCAACTTTTGCATTGCATTACTTATCGCGTAAATATCCACGTTGTAAATGTGCAATTTTGATTCAGCCATTGATGGTACTGTACGCGTGATCAAGAAGGGGAACTAGCTGTCCGTGTTAATGGGGACATCGGTCTTAGATTGGTCGCGCCTCGCGCGTATCTTCAACTGGCTTTGGTTTAAGCGTAGGCTTATGCTTAGGCTTGTTCGGCTCTGATGCGGGCTTCCTCAACAGCAACAACCGTTGCGCGACCAAGTGACAAACAGCAATATTGTCTCACAATCAGTGTATCAGCTCAAAGTTGCTCACTGAGTTGACGTTATACCCACTTTTGGATGATGACCCCTTTTTCTTATCCGTGTTTCGTGTTGATGTTTCGTGTTGAATGTGTTGTTGGCATGACGCTACAGGAGATGTGTACCGTTACAGGCGCACAACAACAACAACTGAGTGCAATGGAACGTCTCGAGTTGCACGGCAAGCCGAACAAAGCGCCTGATGCCATCATGCGCATACCACCCACGCCAAACACCAGCGAGGTACGCACTCATCTGACAAACCTAGTCGGAGGGTATTATGAAACATCAGACAGTGACATGATGACACCGATGCTTCATGAGTTTTCTCTAAACAGTGCTGAAGTGGACTTTTTTCTGCAGGTTGACGCTGACGACGAGGCCGTGTTCGAACTGGACGATGACCGGTCGGAGACCAGCGTCCACCTTGATGATCAGGCTCCGTTAAGAACGTCGTCGCCGTCCACACCTAGATAATGTTTCAAATGTTCTGCTGCTAGTGTTTTATGACCACTTTTATTTGTATTTGTTGGGAAAAAGAAGTTTGTTTACGTTTATGCACGAAATCACCTTTAATAATAATTTGTTGCCCCTCGTGTGATATTAGCCAGAATGTCATAAATACACGGTTCATTATGTGTCTGACGTTTAGATAGGGCTTGCAGCTGGTAGCTTGTTGTTCAATTCAATCGGTTTGGATTGCCAGCACAAGCACCTGTTTTTGGAATTTTGGTTTTGATAGCTGGCGGGTCGCATTTTTATGATACAAATTTATGTGCTATTGTTGCTATTCGTCACATCAGGATTGATTGTTCAACGTTAATTATCTGTACAAAACTGTCATTGTTCATTCAAACGCGCACCGTTCTTCTGAAGTTGTAGATTATGGTCTTTGGTTTGTATCGTCAGTCATGCATTTGTTGGCCTGTCCAAGACAGTATTATCATCATTATGGCAGCGCGTTATCCTGTGTTCTGTTATATTCAGAAGTTGTTTAGGCACGAGGCGTAGATCAGCCCTGCTCTACTTGCTTCATGATATACTGTGCCAAACTGAGGTACTGATGCGTTCGGCGTACAGCATATGCTCCCACGCGTTTCCCCAATGTCTGTCCGATTTACGCTTTGTTCGTCACAGTCATTACACTGTGGCTCCGTGGTAGCCTAAGCTGATGAGAAACCAGCCTGCGTGGGCATGTGCACTTGATCAACGCGGGTACACGCCAAACACACCAGAACCCAAATTAGGTCACTTCATTTGCTATTTGCTAGTGCGTGTCTACACGATTGTACCTTTAGGTTAAAAAAGTGGCTGGTGTTGGTGACTGCAAAAACGTTTCAGAAAAAAGTCCGGCCATTTTTTTGCGTTTCTGTGCGGCTACTTGCTTCTATCCAATCTCAAATATAGCGACTGGCATAAATGATTTTTTATCAAAAACCTTCAACGAAACTAAATGGGCTTGTTCGAAAAAAAGCAAACTACGCCAACACGTGCCCGACTTCGAAGGTGGTGTGCTCACAAAACAAATAGAAAGAGAAAATCCTCATGCACCATGTTGTATGTTCTTCAATGTGTTGTGTAACAATTCCGAAACCAGCAGCCACGCATGAATGTTTCACTAACCTGCCCCCTTCGAAATCGGGCTCGTGTTGGCGTTGTGTTACTTTATAATTGGAAGGGCTTTCAAAAATTATCGATTGTCGTTGTCTTAGCTCGGTGTATTTTACCTACCTAATGTGTACCGCTCGTCATAATTGTTAGCCACAACGAAGAGCTTCAAGCGCTCACTGATTACTGTGTGCTTAAATATATGATTTATACCATCTCGAATGGTTGTGTGCTTTGAGATTCAGAATCGTTTCCACAAGTATACTCTCGACCATTCATGCCATAGAAGTATGATTCCTTTGTTTTCAAAAAACTGCTCCTGTATCCATTTATTTATTCGACGTTGTTCTCACCTTCGTGTTTTATCCACCCAGCCTTGTTTGTTTTTGTGTGAGCCTGTGTTTTTATCCAAGATGGGGTCAGTCCAGTCGTATGCGGGCTATTGTCGTAATAGTCTACGTCGTGGAATTGTTTGCAGAAAATCGCAATTCTGATCACAAATCACTCTGACTATGCACTGGTTAATGATATATGACTTCTAAAAAGCTAACGTTATTTTTTTGCACTCGAAAGGGTGTTGTCAGTTACCCGAGGTTTGTTGACATCAAGATTTAACGGGAAAAGATCCCAACTGAGAATTTAAATATGAATCAATGATAGCTCAAGCTCGCCGCATTTTTCTGGAGTTTATCATCAACTTTTCTGATGTGTTTTCATAAGTCTGCTCTCAACCGTTTATTTTTATCTGAGCGCTCAAAATTTTAATTGTGCAGATCCTACGTATAACTATATGGGGGTATTTATACTATTGTTTTCAATACTATTCTAATTTGTTCACAATGTTTGCGTTTTCGATGTTACCGGTTTTACCAGAAAGTTGCGTTCGACTAAAAAATTTCGGACATTTTGCTCCTTGTTGTGTGCTGGCTAAATTCTTGTCTAAACGTATTGGTTACCGTATAATTATGAAAGGCTAGTCTAAATTTAGGTCCAAAACTTGTAGCTCGTCATGTCCCTGTTGTTGCTGCAGTTGTGGTGTGCAGCAGGATTGTGGTCGTATTTGCGACGCTCTCAACAAACTATAGTTTGCTATACATAGTTGGTAAACCAACTCAGCTTCCTGTTGTATGCTGCAGATTCATTTTTTCCTTTACACGTACATATATACCATATTGTTGGATGATGCCGGTTGTTTGACTTCGGATAAACCTAACCCAATATTACACGCGATTTCATTTATTTGCGGGTTACACACATCCTCTTTAAGTTCAGGCAGTGGACTGTAACTTACCTGGCGAAAACAAACATTTGAAATTGAATCATATCGTCATGTTGGGAATTAGCTTGGCAGTAGCACCACCAAAAATGACACAATTAATATGTGCATGTCAGAACCGGGATCACAACAACGTAACGTGCAAAACTACTACAACAGTTCATGTCTAGGGACAACATGGTTACGATTTTTGCACAAAATATCAACAGAACGGGGGAAGCCTGGTTGACAAAGCGACGTTAACTGCGTACTGGCCTTCTGGTGACTTGTATCCGCAAGGCGACTAGTGGGTGAACATGTTGCGATAACATAAGAACTAAATGCACCGAAACCAGAAAATAACAATAAACATTATGTGAATAAATTAATCGAAATGCTGAGGGTTTAGTCTTTTTTGAGTGCCTTTCGACGACGACAGCATCGCACACCACCCATCGTGCTGCAATCCATCTGCGAGCCGCATCTACCCATGATGCACGACGCAACGCACGGACTTTGTTCGGGGGCAGCTGCGGGAATAAATAGACCATTGAGACCATCGAATGCAAGAACGTGGGTTTTGGTTGGCCTCGTACGGCAGATAGAAACGCTTCCGTTTGATTTGAATGTGGTTCACAAATGTACAAACCGAAGCCGAAAGCAAAGTGAAAGCATGAGCCTATGCCTAAAACCAAGCCTAAAATTTCAGCACTAAGGCGACCGACAGCTCCCTCCACCCGACCCGTTGACCAGTTGTCAATCCCACGCCTAAGCCTAACTCCAAGCCTGACCATCTATCCTATCTCCAACCAACTCGACCTGAATGAATTTAATGTGGAGGGATGGTTCTTGGACCGGTCGGCGCAACAGACATACAGTAAATGAAAAATCAGTATACCGTGCTGCGTGTTGATAAGCGCAGAGAAAATTACCCATTTCAGGTTTGCGCCGTTTCTTTTTTCGGAAACGAAATGCGCGAGTGAAATTATGAACTTCTATTGATAGATATATTTTTTTTCACCTTGTTGACAGCATGTGTTGGTTGGTTGGTTGCAGAAGCAATCTGGCTGCTGGTTGCACGACGATCCACACGAGCCGACGGGCATGGCTGAGCCGGGACAAACTGAAAGTGAGTTCATAATCCGAATTCTCATTTTTATAATTCTTAGGGTTGACTGAATTTTCGGTCAGGAATGCAGCTATAAGTCGGTCCCAGTTATGTACATCACATCAGTAATCGAATTACACGATATTTTTCTTGCTCATCCGCCTTTTTCATGCGTTGATTTCTATTGATGAGTACTTGTTCGATAAAATTCTAAAGTTACTGAACTATCCATTAGTTACCACATTCATGCTGTTCAACAGAACCAAACTAAATCTCAAAACAACTGAAAATCTAAAAGCGAAGCCCAAGAAGACATGTAGAAGGTTGAAAGGTATGGACGACGACGACGGTACCAAGTTGTGGCGCTGGTTGTTGCTTGCAGCACGTGTTGCTCTGTCGATTACAAAACGTGTCTTCTCTCATTCCACACGTGGATCCACAACGACCGGCTGGCATGGAACGTCCGGGGCACGCTAAACAACAGAGGGAAGCGTCTACCTCGAACTAACTCAACAATAAACAACAAAACTATGAAATTAAACTAAAACTAAAAAGTTTGTTTCAAATTAGTTCACTACCGGGACGAGCGGTTGAGATAGTTTGACAGCAGGTATTTGTTGGGGAGTAACAGAAGCAGTCCGATGATTTCCAGCACTTGGGGCCACACGATCCTATGGGTTTTGACAAGACGGGACAAGCTAAAAATAAAGGGATTTACATGATGAGGGTCGGACAGCGTATGTTAGTGTTGATTGATTTCCATGTAAGGTGAAGTGGAAAGCAATCATGCAGCGTGCTAATTCAAGAGTGGTCTTTTCCAGCAGCCACTGTACCAGGTGCCGGTGCCGGCAGCGCTACCGGTGTTGGCATTGAGCAACAAGTATTGGAAGGTTGACTGCAGAAACAGTTGGACTGTTGTTGGCACTGGTCGCTGCATGGACCAATCGGCTGAGCTGGGCTCGGGCACACTAAAGTTAAGGTTAAATGTTGATTATTTCTCTTGTCCAACTAAAAAACTGGAAAGATTAAAACGTGTCTTGTAAATTAGTTATCCGTTAAAACTACCCGGAGTTGGTTGCGGAGCCGGTAATGGTGCTGGCGACGGAAACTGACAACAGGTGTTGGTCGGTTGGTTACAAAAACCATCAGGTTGCTGGTCGCATGTGCTGCTGCACACACCGATTGGCACGGCTGGCTCCGGACACGCTACAATTACACACTGGTTAATGTCGTGCTGAACTCAGACACGTTTTCTAGTCTGCATTTTTAAGTCTAAATTAATGAACATTATGTACATATGTAGATGTAGTGTCAGATGTAGTTAAACACATGCTGTAGATCCACCGCACACAGAATGATGAGGTAAGATGATAGGTTTATAGGTCACCCAACAAGATGGGCTTTATTGAAACTCGAGGCGAAGTACCCGGTACAGGTGGTGCGGGTCGCTGACAACATGTATTTGTGGGTTTGTTGCAGAAACAGTCTCTTTGTTGTTGACATTGGGACGTGCACGGTCCTTTTGGCGTGCAGTTTGAGCAAGGACAGGCTAGAATAAAGTCAGAGGCATCCATAGTTGGAAAGAATACGAAAAAGAGATAAATGAATAAAGTGCGCTTTTAGCTGAAGGTTGTCGTACCCGGTGCCGGCGGTGGGGCCGGTCGCTGACAACAGGTGTTGGTTGGTTCATTGCAGAAACAGTTGGATTGTGCGTTACATGACGATCCACAGGTTCCCATCGGTGTGCAATCAGAGGGACAGGCTGTAGAAGAAGAATGAAAAGGCTTGAGAAACAGTTCAGTCGATGAAAGGAATGAACGTGCAACCGGGAGGTGGTGGTGCCGGTCGCTGACAACAAGTGTTTGTCGGCTGATTGCAGAAGCAATTCGGCTGTTGATTGCACGACGAGCCACACGGACCCATCGGTTTGCAGTCGGGACAAGGGCAAGCTGTAGAATGGTTGAGAACACTTGTGAAACTGAAGTAAATAGAAATAATTGACAGTTTTCTTTCAGCTACAGAATGTACCAGGAGGAGGAGGTGGAGGTGGAGCTGGCATTTGACAGCAAGTGTTTGTCGGTTGATTGCAGAAACAGTTTGACTGTTGGTCGCATGATGAGCCACACGGGCCCATTGGTTGACACTCAGGACACGGACAGGCTTGAAGGAAAGAGAAATCATAGTGACACCAACAGTGCAGAGTGACGTGAAGTAATGTCAAGGTAAAAAGCTAATGTCTACCAGGAGGTGGTGGTGGTGGTGGTGCTGGTCGCTGACAACAGGTGTTGGTTGGCTGATTGCAGAAACAGTTTGGTTCCTGGTTGCATGACGAACCGCAGGGCCCGATCGGTTTGCATTCGGGACACGGGCATGCTAAAAAGAAATGAGCACACGAAATCCAGAAATAAGAATCAGAAGTGCAGCTGAAATCGAGCACTTCGAAAATCGAGACATTGACACAGTGCACAGCAAATCTAAAGTCATCAAAGTACCGGGAGGTGCAGGGGGCAACGCGACGGGCTGCTGGCAGCAAGTGTTGGTTGGCTGATTACAGAAACAGTCTGGACTCTGTTGGCATTGTGGAGTGCACTGGCCGATCGGCTGTGCGGGGCCGGGGCAGGCCGGCTCGGGCATCGGCACCTGACAGCACGTGTTGGTCGGCTGGTTGCAGAAACAGTCCGATTGTTGTTGACACGACTGTGTGCACTGACCCATCGGTTGGGCCGGCGCGGGGCACGCTAGAAATGAAACAAGGCAAAGTCGTCTAAAGGTAACGCTACTGCTAGACTAACGAAGTTGAAGATTGATAGAGTAAATAAGTGTACCCGGAGCTGGTGCGATCACGGGCATCGGTGCCGGTGGTTGCTGACAACAAGTGTTTGCCGGCTTGTTGCAGAAACAATCGGACTGCTGTTCGCATTGAGGAGTGCATGGTCCCATGACCATCGCGGTGCCGGGACACGCTAGAAGATAGTGTAAAATGGAACTTACTAGGTACAGTAAACTAACGACAGGCAACGTCAACGAAAGTGCTAGATTCGAAAAATAAAGTTTGTTGAATATTGTGATGGAATAAATGTGAATAACTTGAAGACGCGATAAGGCAACATGAGAAAATAACCCATTGCCTACATGGAGGCGGTGGCGGTTGCTGGCAGCAGGTGTTCGTCGGTTGGTTACAGAAACAATCGGTGTTCTGTTGGCATGCTGGCGTACATGAACCAACGGGCGTGGCTGGCGCCGGGCACGCTTGAAAGAAAAGAAATAGGGGATGATTAGACATGTCGACTCAGCCTTGTCTATGTCTAAAAAAGTTTGTCTTCTAGGTCTAGTGACAATGAGAAGAACGCTGCGTAAATTATTGGTTAATCGTGAGTAGCTAATATTTCTAACGAAATCACTCTCTACGACGGTATAGTGTGACCCCACCAAAGCTACTATTCTGCTTCTTCAGCTATTGGGTTGTGTTGAACGGTTTGTTTACCCGGAGCTGGTGCCGGACGTTCACAGCAGGTGTTCGTTGGTTGGTTGCAGAAGCAGTTGGATTGCGCTTCGCACGACGGTCCGCATGGGCCTTTCGGGGCGCAGTCGCTTGGACACGCTGCAACCACGAAAATTGATCTTCAGGCTGCTGTCAGTTAATATCGACCGAGCTCGAGACCCAACCTGGCGGCATAGGGGCAGCCATGGGAGCACTGATTGGCTGACAGCAGGTGTTCGTCGGTTGATTGCAGAAGCAGCTTGGTGTGTTGTCACAAGCAGACCCACACGGGCCCATCGCTTGGCAGTTGCTGGGGCACGCTGTTGAACACACAATAATAAGTTTGCTGTTTGATCAAAGTGTGAAAATGAGCGGCTCAAACCTGGAGCCGGCATCGGCATTGGGGCATTGTTCATCTGACAGCAGGTGTTGGTCGGTTGGTTGCAGAACGATCCCGGCTGTTGTCCGCATCCCGAACTGCACGGGCCAACCGGGCTGCAGTCGCTTGGGCATGCTGCAAAACCTGATTCCACGTTTCGATAGCCGTGTCGCAGTGTTAGAAATATACAGTATAATGATCGTGCGTGATGTTTCATATCAAAGTCTTTACGGATAGAATGCGTACCTCTACTCACAACAACCGATACCATTGTGCTGATTTGTTTGTGCTATGTACCTACACACGTTCCTCCACAGGCGAAGAAGCGCCCGTTCTGACCATCGTTGTGCCATTGGTATTGTTAGAAAGAGAACTGTTTTCAGACGAACACGACCCTTGTGTAGATCTCTACTCTGCTGTTGCGTACAGTTTTCTTTCCGAAGATAGTGTCAGTTTGCCACTTTCAGAATTTAAGATAGTGAATGTTATCTTATGTCTTTATTGATCAGATTCTGCAGAAAACTATAACTATTGTCGCAGACTTTTTCCTTTAATTTCAAGTCTTTTCAATTCTTAATTGTTTCTAGCCCGTCTTTTTTAATCGAGCCGTGTTCTTCATAACCTTGTCGTTCTGTTTACCTGCTCGGAGATAAAAAGGCAGCCAGTCAGCTCTTTTAATGTTCTAGTATAGTCCGTCCATCAGCTCATGTCACTTTGTAATGCTGCTGGTCGACTTGTTCCCTTCCTCCACGTTCTAATGAAAGAGAAATTCAGATTCCGAAAAAAATTATTTTTGCTCCTAAATTGTGGTTTTTATGAAATCGACGTGTTTTATCGATTTTAATTTAATTTGATTTTAAATTTGATCGAATTCAATCTTTTTCGACCCGTTTTATTATTTTTTAGTTTTTTTTTGCAAAATCGGCCGCACTCAATTTCTCTTTCATTAGAACGTGGAGGAAGGGAACAAACCTGCCAGCAGCCATCACAAGTGCCATGAGCTGGTGGACGGACTATACCTATTGTCACCTGTCTGATGTATACCCTACCTGCCGGAGCCGGCATCGGCATTGGAGCATTGTTCATCTGACAGCAGGTGTTGGTCGGTTGGTTGCAGAACGATCCCGGCTGTTGTCCGCATCCCGAACTGCACGGGCCAACCGGGCTACAGTCGCTTGGGCATGCTGCAAACAGATGCGAACCTGATTCCACGTTTCAATAACAATATCATTGTTGTTCTGTCACATTGTCTGTTGCAGCTTACCTGACGGCATGGGAGCTGGCAGTGGCATTGGAGCAGTGTTCATCTGACAGCAGGTGTTGGTGGGCTGGTTGCAAAAGCAGTTGGACTGAGCGTTGCACGATGGGCCACACGGGCCTTTCGGGGTGCAGTCACTTGGGCAAGCTAAACCGGTGGCCAGCTATAGCTGTTTTGAAGGAAATATACATTAAAGTCAAAACAAGTTGATAACTCTGACCTGGTTCTTGTCGTTGGCAGCAGGTATTGGTTTGCTGGTTGCAGAAACTGTTGGATTGGACACCACATGACGAGCTGCATGGGCCTGTCGGGGCGCAGTCGCTCGGACAAGCTACAACCAAAGTGAATTGCAATAGAGCCATGGAAGGTGTGCCCTGTGACGTGCGAAATGATATCCCGAAACCCATGGGCACCACGTGCAAAGAAATTCCACAGTGGAAAAAGATTGATCTTTATGATACTGATACATAGTACCGTACCTAATACAAGATTTTAGCATCAGTGTACAGATTTAAAAGCAAAGCAAAACAAGTCGTGAATACTGATTCACTCGCAAGAACTACAGAACGAAACACTCAAAATCCCGAGCTCAAAAGTAAAGTTAAATACACGCAGATCCATTGATATTGAAAGTAAGATCACAGATCAAAAGCACTCGTGTGGAGATCGAGATAAGGTTCTAACTAAATAGGACAAGAATGCTGCATAATATGAAACGATTATTTGCCGTATGAACGCATTGCGAACATGTTAATCGGGTAAGTGGATCTCGCAAACGGGTTGTTCACACGGGGAAGGGGTGGCATTTGCAGGCCACCAACACGAGGAGAGTTGTGTCCCTGTTGATGTCCATGATGACCGACGCTATGGCTGTGCACATGTGGTGGCATTTGAAGACCGCCAACTTGCGAGCCATGCACATGCTGATGTGTGTGTTGTTGACTGTGCGTGTGGGTGGGTGTGTTGGGCAGATGGGGGTGACCGTGCTGCGATCGCAACGATCTGTACGACGGAATGTAGGGACGTCGCACTCCGTTGCTCGCTAGTGGATAGCGGTAGCGCGAATAGGCCAATGGTGCTGGCGGCTGTTGTTGTGCGGTGGTCTTCATGAAGTAGGGATTGAGCAGATAGCGCTGCTGCTGCTGCGATGGGTACACTGGTTGATTGGGCTGCAGCGAGTTGAATGGCGCCAAGGGATACTGTGGTTGCCAGTCCAGCTCGTTGTCGGTGCTGTCGGTCTCGTTGTTGTCGGAGGGCGCGATCGGTTTGTTCTGCAAGTACTGCTGCCAAACCAGATACGGCGAGGAACGCGAAGGATGGAAGTAGCGATCTTCGTCATCTTCTTCCTCTTCCTGCTTCTGTTGCTGCTCCTTTTTGGTCAACTTCTGACAACAGGTGCCCGTTTCCTTGTTGCAGAAGCAGTTGGCCTTGGCCTTGCACCGCCAGTCGCATGGGCCGACCGCCTTACAGTCCTTGGGACACAGACTGTCGACGGACGTCTCGGTTGTGGTCGAGTTGGCCGTCTCTTCGCCTGCGTGTGTTAATGAGCAATAGGGTTTGAGTGTTAGCACAGCACACGTGCTATATAGGTAGCATTACGACAACCTGGGGGGGGGGGTTTTTTTTTTTTTTTTTTTTTTTTCGGTTTTTCCCCCTGTTGGTTTTTTTTTTGGGGTTGGATTTGTGGTTGGTTTTTTTGTACCTGACGAAGCGGAGGCGACGTTGTTGCGCTGACAGCAGGTGTTCGTCTGTTGGTTGCAGAAACAGTTGGACTTTGCGTTGCACGACGGTCCGCATGGGCCTATCGGCGAGCAGTCGCTTGGACACGCTGCATGGGAGACAGAGCAAGGGTTACACCTACATGCATGGCTGCGTTCGCGGATTGTAAGCAAAACGAAAAAGCAGCAGCTACAGACGGCGCACGTACATGATTGCTGACGATTGTAGAGCGAGTTGGTCATGCCACCGCTGTTGCGCTCACAGCAGGTGTTCGTCCGTCGATTGCAGAAGCAATTGGTTTGACGCGAGCATGACGACCCGCAGGGGCCACGCGGGGTGCAGTTGCTGGGACAGGCTGCATGGGAACAAAGCGTAACGCTGATGCTGCCATACTCTCGCAAAAACTGGTGTAGTTCCGCCTGATTTTAATAACTGGGGTAACGAATCCATGCTATTTTCAAAGCTTGGCACATTGCACAAATCAGCGAGCGTTTTCCTTGCTTGTGTGGGGGCAAGCTTGGTTAATTGCGTTCGACGTCTGAACCAGGTATCATGCATATCGTGGCAAGCCACATCTGTGCCAACAGTTTCGGCTAGCTCGGCTTTGAATGTGTGTGACCACCATTGACAAACGTTTGTCGCTGGTATTCTTAACAACACTAATGTTCGCACAAGTATGCGAGTGATGCCACGAGCCAGAAGCGATCATCAGACGGTGCGAACAAAACCGACACTTCTCGCTTTCTTGGACACGCCTGTGGCCGGCCGCTGGCACTGTTTAGGCACAAAGCATGGCTTGCCACGACAGGCTTCTGCGCAGACTTTGCAGATTTATATAAGCTAATCGCAATCCGGGTTCTTCAAACATCAACATCACACAGAATATGCAATGAATCTGGTGGAATGAAGCATTGGGGAACAAAAGAGAATCCACTCACATTGCGTTGGTGCCGATTGGGGACAGCAACCACTTCCTCCGCTGCTCAGTTGAGCGCAGTTGCAGCCCAAGCTCTGGCATTGGCTTTGCTGCGAGCAGGAGCACAGAGGGGCGACGCCATTCGGACACAAGCCTACAACACGTTTGTTTAGAATATTGTTGAATAAACACGATTGACAATTCGGTACCGGTACAGTAATTACTTGGTCTCCAGTTTACCGTATATAGTGGCTAGCTAATGCCAGAACTATCCCTAGATGAGCTACTCACGAGAAGCACCAATTCAAACGTACTCTGTTGCATGATCGGGGCTGGAGCCATGACGGGTGCGACGGGTACAGGGGGTGCCATCTGACAGCAACCAGTGCCGCCACCGGACAGGGTTGAGCACTGGCACGGACTGCCCGATTGTTGCGGACACGAATAGTTGGGGCCACATGACGACACTGGCGGTGCACCGCTCGGGCACAAGTCTGCACGTGGTCATTAGTTGGATTTGTATCAGATTTCCGCCAGAAATTCAAACATGTATTGTGAAAGAAAATGCGGAGTGCGCTCTTGCTTTTCTTTGAACGGCTTCTTTGTCTATAATAGGCTATATGTATCATAGCTCGAAAACCAACTTTGGCGGGGAGGAGTGCGCATGGGACAGCATCCCTGCACGTTGTTGTCCAGTTGCATGCATTGGCAGTTTGGTGTTGAGCACGGACTAGACGCACCACAATATGACACCGGACCGGTCCGCATGCCGGGACATGCTACAAGTGGGGGCAATGCTCAAGAAACAAATTCAAGATTAAATTTAATCCTTTTTTAAAGAAGCTGAACTCACTTTGCGCAGCGGCGTAACTGACGGCGGCAGCCACACACAGCAAAGTCAGCTTCATGTTTGGGACGGGGAATGCGATTTGGGAATACAGGGGGTGTGGTGGTGGGGGCAGTCGACACAAATTATTACAAGTTGTACCCTAAAAGTAAATTACTCGGTAAAAATTTATAATATTTTTCAAAGTTGAGAAAAATCTTTGAAAATATGAGAAATTAGTTGAGCGGTGGAAATGCAAATGAAAATGAGATTACCAAAGTGCTGTCGGAAAGAAAATTATGTTTAAAACTGGAACAAGAGATGAACACAAAAGTGGTTGACGATGACTGACAACCTGTTTAAGAGCAAGAGACCTCGAAATCTGTTCTGGACATTAAACCACTTTTTCACAAAGCCTCAGCAAGCTATAAACAATGGAGCTTGAACTACTTGAACAACCGCAGCAAAACTGCTCATCATCCCTAATTTTGGTTACAAACTGGGTGTGGTGCAACCACTTCATAGAAAAAAAACTGAACGCGCACAAAAGAGCGCACTGTATTTTGATTGAACAAAGGATGCGATGTCAGAACAAGTTGAAGGCTACACTACATTATTATTTGATGAACGCCGTGGTGAGCCGCAGCTGATCTTCAGAAAAACAGAACATCTTCGTTTTCTTCGCCACCGTCGTTTTTTGTGCGGCACAATTATTACAGTTTGCTAAGTGGCACGGTGTTGCTGAACAATCCGTTGCTAACCGGAATGTTTTTTTGCACGGCACGTGCGACAACAAACCTCTCTTTCTCTCTCACGTGCACACCGCCTGCTAACAACGATGATAATGCATCTTTTCGATTATTGTTATCTTCACATTGTGGATGTGCATATTCCGAGAACAATGCGAGCTTGTGTCCACTATGTACAGATTCCGCCCACAAGGTGATGCACAAAAAACCGAAGTCCACGCTCTGTGAAATAATGGGTGACCAGTTTTTTCTGCCGCCCTTTGTGTCTATTTAGCTGCTGACATGCGTGCAGATAAGACGAAGCTATTACAGTTTGTGCAGTTAGAAAGTATATGTAGTTACAGTGCTGTCACACGGCAGGGGCATCAGGATCTTGGGGACCTCCAAACCCTAAGTTCACCGAATGCACCCGACAACGTGCGGTGCCATTGTTCTACAGTCTAACCAGTTTGTAATGTGCCACAAGCTGACGAAATCAGATGCGTTTCACAAACTCATCAATGCAAACTGCAAATCAACACAAAGGCTGCGACTGAAACCATGAATATCATGTTTTAGCATTGCATCCTAAGATCCGATCAGCTACTGTATGTATCCTTTCGTGGCAAAAGTGGAATCCTGCCAAGCTGTTCCAATCTTCCTTCTCAGTGGTAGAAGAAACACATGCCTATTGTATACACACTACGTACATACAGTATGTATGTGCAGTTTCTTGTCCTATATTTCACAAACTCACTTACGATTAATTTTTTCGGCTGACGACAAACAATGAAACTGTATCCGAAAACAATGAATCTTGTGTTGGGTGTTGACAGTGTGATGATGAAGCAAACTTTTTGTTGTCTGGCTAACAATCGCCAACAACAACCAACGTGGTGCAGTCGCTGTGGTGCTGAGATACAAAGCCGCAAATCACGATCAGAAAGACAATGGAACACTGCGCACAATGCCACGTATAATGATGCTGATGATTCAAGTTGTGTCTACGCTGCTTTGAAAACAGCCCCAAGCCGCCACACTTACAAAATTGAGGAATGTTTTTGTTCAAATGCTGTTAACTCACGCGATAGTGAGCTAAACACATCACCAGGTATTTGGTGATTGTGGTACCGAAGCGGGACACGCAAAATTGGGTACCGATGATACAATTTGGAAAAGCTTCGATAGCATAGGTATTACCTGCATAACAGCAACCCATCAAAGCCAGGCCAAGCCTGAAGAGGTTTTGACGCGCACGCGCGCAACCGAGGTGCAACTTTGATGTGAAGTTCGGGATTAAAGATAAAGAGGTGAGAAACTTTGTGAGATATTGTGCTTGCGGTTCGTTCTGAGCGCATCAAGTAAAGCTGAATACACGGAACTGTGTTTTGCTCAGCCGTTTATCCAAGGGAGATCAAGTGATTATAATGACCAAAATAAGGTCAGTTGCGCCAACTGAAAAGTCCATATGAGCTTAGTAACGCAATCTCACAGACTGATCTGAACTGAAGCAAGCGACTGATATTTTAAACGCAAGTCAGCTGTTCAGGGCGTGTCACAAAAAAACTGTTGACTAAATACACACATTAACAAACGTTTCCCTTTCCGCTGCAAACTGCTGAGACAGAGTCAAGGTGCACTCAGTCTCTAAATAGTGCAATCTTGACCTTCAGAGCACCGGCTGTTTGCATTAAGCGCCGTTCATTAGTCAAACAAATACAGACCGGCTGTCACCTCAAAGACAAACTCAGACGTCGACTTTTCCAAATTAAGCTGGGCGGCAACAAACACCCAGGTGCCTACAGTGTTACTAATTGTGTTAGTCCGCGCTGATGAAAAAAACGTCCGTTGCGCTAGACTTCCGAAGCACGATGACACAACATTTTTGATTGACACTAAAATCAGAAAATCAAACATCTCTTTTTTTTCGTCAACTGGTTAACTTGATCAGGTCAACGTCCATATTCATCGCAAAAAGAGAAGGAGCAACTGAAGATTTGTGAGTGCGGCCGTTTGGGACTGTCGGATATTATACAGCACAGGAGACCATTTGAGGGTCACTGGCAGCGTCTGATACGGCGAAAGTCAGAGAAAATTGTTCGGATTTTGTTCGACGAAATTCTGAACCGGTTTAGATTGGCCCAGGGTGGCACTTCAGACGAAATACAACTTTTTTTCGTTCTTTCTGCTTACACTAACAGGGCGTGACTGGTATAATGCCGGTGGCGTACTGTACAGTAAACGGTATGAATGCACAACAGCAGTACAAAATAAACTGTGAAGCAGTTATTTGGTACCACAAGAATTTTTATGGTAGGATATATGTATACGATACAGTTTTACTTGACCCATCTGTGCAGTTTGCAGCCCAAAGATGCACAGTGTATAGTCCAACCACGTGCTCATGAGACGACTCTTTTTAAAGCTTGCTTGGCCAGATTCAAAAATGCGCCAGTTACACGGGTTTTCGCAAACAAATGAAAGAGATTGGGCCGAGAGACATGATGACAAGTTCCAGCTGGCTGACCTCAATTTGTTGCGTGCTTACGCGAACAGCAACATCATTCAACACACGAATGTTTTGGCAGTCAAAAGGGAATTTGCGCACCGAGACGGAGAGCGTGTTTTTTAAAAAATACATGCGTTTCTCTTTCTTTCATTTCCAGAATACGTGGAACCGGAACATTATTGGATCCGTACAAGTCAACTTCAAAATAAGTCGTCTCATGAGTTCGTGGTTGGACTATACTTCAGATTTTTTCGGATCTTTGTTTGTCATTACAATGTTGCAAACACTCAAATTTGTTTGCCTTCTGTTTTTATGCACTTCACAAATGATGTACTGTATATAGGTGGGCTCTGAAATGAAGTCGTCAATCTTTGCATCCCCAGGGCTTGTGTTGCATGTTCTTCTGCAAATAGTGGCGCTCTATGTGTATAAGCTCGTTGACGAAGAACTGTGGGAGATAGTCGGTTACCATCTTGAAAAATCTGTAGGCTGAAGTTAGATCTGCATTTTATTGGGCTTAAAATCCAGTCGACTTATTTGTTGGCAGTGATGGATTCAGCTTTTGGTCAAGGCATGAGCGAAATCCGAGAGCGATTTTTTATCAATTTATAGCGTTGGTCCATTTCATAAGTTACTGTATTTGCATTCAGTGCTTGGTTTGAACTTGGATGTCCTAAAGGCGTCAAATGGCAAAAAACGCAGTCATTTGCACGCTTTACTCTTAAGACTAAATTGTGCTACAGTTTGTCTCTTTGCACACGCGCGACCTCCGAATTTCACTGAAAATAGACATCTTGTACATATAATTCACAAAGCGTTTTGAAGTGTGCGTCACAGCAAAAACATCGCGCGATTTATAGGTTTTTTTATTTTCTTCCCTCCAAAGTGTGGCACGTCTGCGCAGGGGCCACATTGACTAGGGGAGCATGGCTGCCATGCCACCTTGGATTCATCCTTGTTCGGCAGCACCATCATCAGGAGAAACGAACATCCAGTAACCTTGGCCAACGTATGATGTGTACCTACACACAAATGACATTAAACATACGACATTTCACAAACAGGTACTGAAGTGGTATGTACCTACATATTACACCTTACCAGCGTTAGATTCTTTAAAAAGATACCGGTTTTTTTCAACAAAAAAACGCCAGAAAAACTTTAATCTTTTCATTGTGTCTTTGTGCTCCGTGGGTGATCGCACGCGAACACTCGAGTGGGACACATAGCAAACCGGTAGGATTTGCAGACATTTATACCGTATGCTTTCTGAGGGCAGCCCATTGCGACTGTCGGGCGCCAAAAACCTGTTGTGAAACGTTGTCCCATTTGGCTTGGATTATTTTTCGAGCGTGTGTCAGCAATTTCCGACCAACTCTTTTGGACGGTCATTCTGGATACAAGAGACAAAAATTTGTGTGCCAAAGAAATGTCTCCATACATACGGGAAACAAAGACCCGCGCTCTGGACACAACCCCACCGGAGTTTTCCGTTCTATTCGAATCAAGTGCGAAAATACGAGTCTTTCTCAAAAAATGTCTTCCCCAGGGTTCCATTTGGAAAACCTTCAAAATGTACATAAAGCTTCCGATGCTAATGGCGTTATTTCGTGTCAAGTTGTGGATATGTTTACAAAACATCTGGAAAAACGTTCATGCTGCTTTGTTGAAGGTACTGCTGTATACAGTAGCTAATGTATACCTGCTAGTGTTCTGTTCATTTTGTCATTTTGCGCACCGGACCAATGACAGAAATATGAGTTCCAAACGGAGGCCCATGGAGTCCTGTTCGGAAAATCTACTGAATTTAGCGATCCCCATATTGGGTCCCAATCAGGGGTGGGGTGCGGACCGAAAATTTCAGTGAATGCTTGTTAAGTGTAGGTACATTTGTACATTACAATGTGGACAAGACACTGATTTGCTTCACACGCATTTGCTGTGCATGTTTTACTTATACGGACTTAGTTGTCACATACATACGTTTCATTCTGATGAATGCAGGATTTACACTATGGTTCAGGTTCCAGGGCTTGTGATTGTCGAAGCACCAAACGTTGATCAAACTGTGAGACACAGGAAATCGAAAATAAAAATCTGAGCATGGGCTTTTATAGTACGGTTACTGAACAGAACTTCTTCATTTTCTTCCATATGGGCAACATGTGCGCACAGTTGCCGAGCAGCAGGTCGATGGTGTTGCTGCAATAAAAAAAGCAAGGTTACAAAGAACAACACGCATTGAAACATCAGCTAGCTAGCCAGCCAGGCACGTACCAGTGCAACAAGTGCGCACCGTAGCATTGCAACAACTGATGGCCGGATTCTTGCAGCAAATGTTGCTCGCCTGAACACAATAGAATCCGGGACCACACATTCCGTTGATGCAGCCGGCGGCCGGTTGGACGTTACCCGGGCACAGCGCGGTCACGACTGAAACATCCACTCGCAAAATGCGCGCGAAATCGCGGAGATTTATACTGTTGCTACACTTTGACAACAACTGAAATGGCGACGCACCGGTTGTCTGTGGGCAGCATGTGCCAACGATGCACGTCGATCCAGCCGGACATCGCGCGTCAATGCCATTGCCGCCTGGACACGAGCCCGTGCTGGGCGCATTGTTCGGACACGTAGTCACGACTGAAATTGTGTAACGTGTCATGACCGACAACGACGTGAAACATCAGCCAGCCAGCCAGCACCAACCAGTGCCAATGCAACACAATCCGTTGGTACACGTCGTGCCGGCAGGACATCTACCATCGACACCGTTGCCGCCCGGGCACGAGCCCGAACTCGGCTGACCGTTCGGACATGTGGGCGCAACTGAAGACTGGGTGTTCGTTTGCTACAAAACATGACTGCGACGGATCAGAGATGTGAAGATATCTGTCCAACTGCAAGCTTACGCTGATTCTAAAATCGGACTGATTGTTTAATTTTTTTAGTTCCAGTGCAAAAAGAGAGAAAATGTGTTTTTTGGGGGATTTCGACAGCGGTTTTGGAAAAACAGCCCGATCGCCGTTTAATATCCATCGGCACAAAACGATCTCGATAAAAGGATGTATATTGTGCACAAAATAGGCCACCAACGCAAGTTCCCAACTATCCTTTGCGACATACATGTCAGAATAGCTACGCTGCATTTGTGAAAATTGTGGTTTTTGCTTGCTGAATTGGTCTTTTGAAATGAAGGGGGAAGGCCGTCGGAATAATGTGAAACTACCACTTTACTGGTAGTTTTGATAGGTGGAATTAGTTGGTCGCGTGCGACCACTTTTCCAGCAGAATGCACGCTGCTGCACTGTTGTTCGTTTTTTGCAGTGTTCAGGCGTTTACGTACAAGGTCTCACTTGTTGAAAAAAACGAGCGTTCAAAAAATCACTTTTGTCAAATAAACGTGAAGAAACCAAACAATTTGTATTTTGGGCGCGACCAGAGCTGCGACCACTTTGACACTTGAAGATGCTGTATGTAGCTCAAGCGTGGTGTTTGGAAATCAACCATTCATGGCTTTTATAAGCTTCAAATGATGCTGGGCGTCGTTTAAACATAATTACTGATCAATACTGAAACAATGAAATTTTGACAAAAAAGTTGAAATATTTCAACTTCGTAAATTTTGGGTGCAACGACCATTTTCTGGAATATTCTGGAACAACGACCACTCGAATATTTACGTATCATAACCACTAACTTGAAAGCGTGATTATGGTGTTGTTCTGAATGTCTTTAGTCTATTATAAACAAGTTTTAACTGTTTTACACCCGTATGTGCAAACACACGCTGGTCGCCAGCCCGACTATAATTCCACCCTTACTCTCATTGGATTTCGATTGTTTTCAACCATGAACTCGATTTTGCAATCAGTGTTCAATTTGCAATCGGATAATTGCGTTCACGTCTCTGTTAGTCATTTTTTGTCCTTGAGCCAATGGACCACGGGGACAAAAGTAATGATGCAATAGCAGTTGTTAGTTTTACCTGTTTCCGTTACAAAAACTGTCCGAAAGTGTGCTTTGCATTTTCAATATCAGCCAGCACCAACCAGTGCCAATGCAACACAATCCGTTGGTACACGTCGTGCCGGCAGGACATCTGGCGTCGACACCGTTGCCGCCCGGACATGAGCCCGAACTCGGCTGACCGTTCGGACATGTGGCTGGCATTGTGCAAAAAAACATCGTTGGTCGTGCACAAAACTGCTTAGCAACTACATTATAGTTCTAAAGCCGGTCGACACTAACCAACTGTGCCCGCGCAGCATTGCCCGTTCTGACAGGTGAAACCGAGCTGACACAGTCCATTGACACCGCCGGCGCACGGACCGACGCTGGGCTGACCATTGGGGCAAGTGCCTGCAAGGTTTTGCCTGTGAAAATTGAAAAAGCTACATACTTCATCAATTTGGTACAGTTTATGCTGTCACCGCGAGAGATCGTTGCTATCTCACAGAGCATTCAGCAAGACGAATTACTGTCTCCAGTAAGTTCATGCGTAATTTTGTGTGAAAAAATCAATGCACGCGCCTGTTGCAGCTGGGCAGCAAATATTTTGTGGTTGGATACATTGCAGTCCACCTCCACACTCGTTGTTGAAGCAAACACCAGCCGACGGCTGACCATTAGGGCAGGCTGAAGCGGAGAGAAAATAGATGAACATTGTATTTTTTTATCTTTGTGACATTGAAAACTCACTTTGCCCGTAAACGGCAGTGCAGCAGCACAACAGAACCAAGCTCGTTGCTGTGAAGTGAGCAATCATTTTGTGTAGTTTTGATTCGTGCGACGGCAAGCCAAACACTGAGCGATTAAAAGACAGATTGATGCAATAGCTGCTGTGTGCTTAGCGCTTTCACGTGCGAGTGGATTTCTTTCAGTGAACATTGGAACTGGTTTCCAGAGCTGGTCTCTCATCCGATATAAAGAAAGGCTATTTTCTGATAATAATGTGCTGTACGCTCGCTTTGCTACACCAGCTGTTGGAAAGCCTGTTTTTTATTCGCCAACTAGATCGCGAACATAAATCGGTGGCCTATGACGAGCATTAACTGTTTTTTTTCACAGAGCCGCAGCATGAAGCTTTTGTTTCGCTCCAATTGCTTTATTATGCTCATTATATTTTACTGTGGATCGCCTATGTAATTTTGGAGAGATTAGCACTTCACAAACTCGAGCGACCTGGCAAATTTTATGCGACTTAAAAAATAACGTTGAAAAGCCGACAAAAATTATCTGACAGAGTACATACATAGCTTAGCAACGAACACGGAAATGTGAAATGCAACGCAGGGAACGACACTGTGTTTTGGCTCGGACTAGGAGCACCGCGAAGAACAAACGTGAAGCGATTAGGAAGGAAGGAAGAACGAGAGAAAAGAATATAATATTTGGCATATGAAATAAAAATAGTTAGAGTGCTGGCGTACGTTCACCACAACAAAAATTGGTCCCCTGGCACTGGCAATTTATTGTTACAATTACTTACAGTCAATAATGTGCGGGGTTTTCTGTCTCAGGACCGCGTAAAATAGAGTAGAAAATCTAGGATTCTGAATCTGCGAAAGCGTCGCCTAAGACGTCCTTGTCGGTCTCAGCCGCCCTTCGTTTTCGTCCGTAACTGAACGAGCCGGGGCAGCACCTTTGTATACGACCATCGCAATAGTACCCATAACCACACCAGTTGCCCGACAGACACGCCGCAATCGGCTGCAGACCGTTCGAGCACGTTGCCGCTGAAACAGCACAAAATGTGTCGAAAATCGGGGAATATTGTGTGGAAATTAACACATATTATTCGAGAGACTCGTGATGAGTTCGAATGTAATATAATGGTGCTTAAGGTTGTGTTGTGATCAGACCACATCAAGTGTCGGAGACAAATATGTATACGTACATAGTTGATAACAATTATTGGAACACACACAGTACGAAATATATTAGTGACACTTGACACACGGGCACGCACGCTCACAGCAACATGGACTCACTGGTGACCACCGTGCCAGCACAACAAGTGCGCACTGTGGATGAACAACAGCTGGTGGTCTGCTGCACCACTTGGCGTATCACGTAGACTGCGGAGGGCGGATGCACAGCATTATTATGATATATACAGCAGCTACACGTTGTATGTGCGTTACTTTGACATTCTTCAGTCCGCCTGCCTCTCTGGCCCAAAAACGCCACTTTGTTGTGCGGTACATGGACCTGTTGCAAATTTCTACTCGGATGGTGTAAACCAACCAGATCATTGTCATAACACCCAAACGCTCCAATTATACAATATGTATGTATTGCGTCAATACTGAACAGCAGCCCCAAACGTACAGCAACAAGTGCGCACAGTGGCACTGCAGCAACTGCTCGTTGGTGTCTGCACTGCACGCGGGCAGCAGATGTTGTTGGTACGATCACAGCTGAACCCGGCACCGCAGAACCCGTTGATGCACGCCGCTGCTGGCTGGATGTTGCCGGCACACATTGCTGCAATGGGCATGGGCATGATAACAGGCACATGATGGTGCTTGCGATCTAATGGGTAGCACACTGTTATGGTGAAATTAGAAGACCACGGCACTGCAAAATCATCTCACTGCAAAACCAACAGAGAGATATTGGGGAGATTTAGGCTAATTCTAATTCAGTCGACACAGCGCAAGTCGTTGATCATGGTCGTCGACGCAGCCCTACATTAGCACGAGAAAGCACATAGTCCTCCACTGCTCTACTACGACTTGCATCGACTACATCAGAACAAGCCGGGAAACTGTGTTCCATTGCACACTGTATATATAGCAAACCAGCTTGACAAATATACATGTACATATGACGAGACTTTATTCGAGGAGGCCTCGATCAGTGGAAATTAAGATATATGTCAAATAAAGTTTCTTAATCGTTGAAGAATCAGCCAGCTTTGAGATTCACGAGTGGTGAGCTAACTGAAATCAGGTGATGCGGTGATGGGGCCGATGGGGCAGCAAAATCCGTTGGTTTCACATTGTGTGCCCGGACTGCAATTGGTGGCCGTGGCACATTGCTCGAAACTCGATGACCCGTCCGGACATTGGTTGGGGGGCAACGTCGGTGTTGTGGTCTGGCCGGGTAACAGGGTCACTGGGATCAGCGTGGTTAGCGCTAGAAAATGGAATTGGTTACTGTACATCTATTGAGTCAAAGCAATTGTACGTTTCGGTACTGTGATGTCGTATTTTAACAACTGCACTTCACGCATCAAATTCAAATTTAGATGTCCCTTCGTATCCCTGCATGTCGCGCGCGCCCATGTCCCTGTGCTCAAAATGAAGCACAAGCGTGAGAAGGAACAAAACAAAGGCAGCGAAAGCAAAAGAAGTTTGTTGGCGATGAAGCCGAATACACATGCACATGCAACTTCAAAAACTAGACGCTTTTGACTGGGGAACTAACGTGTGGTGACCACCGGGGCAAGGGTGACCGGTGCCAACGTGGGAAAGGCTGTAGTGAACGGGGGGAAAATGGTCGTGAACGGCGGTTGGGTGACGGCCTGAATCCGCACGCTGGTATACATCCGTGGGTACATGCGTTCGGGCCGGTATGCACTTTGCTGGGATCCGGCTCGGCCGGAGGCCGGGACTTTGACTTGGCATGTTTTGTTCGTTACACAGTATTGTGACGCCGCAGCCACTTGGGCACTGGCTGTGCAACACAAGCGAGTCTTATGCATAGGCCGACACGGCTGATGTTTCACAGAGTGGTGTATTATAAAAAGACACATTGATGCCAGTCAAACACAAAGCCAACCCCGACCACGGTCGGTCCTGGATGGGCCAGCAGATTGCACGCCTCCCTTGATGTGTCAAACACGAAATTACACTTTTGATGAGAACAAAAACGAGAGCAAATAGGGGAAATAAAGTTGAATTTCGCACTGCTTTGTGGGTCAAACGCAATCAACCAACATTGCTGCAACATTGTCCGTTCAAACAAGTGAACCCGAGTTGACACAGGCCATTCAAACATGGTCCAGCGCTGGGGGCGCCGTTGGGGCAAACCGCTGGAAATAAAAAGGAAATCGTGCAACCAAAATGGAAATTGAACGCAAATTTTGGCAAAGGAGAAGACGGACATATAAGTCAACCAACGCAGTGAACTGTGAACATAACGAATGAGGTGCGTGAAAGTAACTGAAAATCAACCAAAAATGTACCCAGATTGTGCTTTTTTGCAATGTCACAGGGCTATGCTTAAAGTGAGTGCAATTTCAAATTTGTGTGGCAATTGAGTCGCGATAGTGCGCGCACTTAATGTAAGGTCTACAGCATCTATTGGTCGCACAATGACTATATAAGAATTGGTCAAATTTTTTGCCTGAATCGTGAAGAGGGAAAGTGACGGGGCAATGACTTTGCGTTGCGTGATCGCACACAAAGCATGTAGTAAAGAGAATGTTTCAGACCTGCGGCAACGTGGTTGGTCTGCTAGATTATTTTTAGCTGAAAATGTTTTGTCAAATATACAAGTAGCATAGTGGTTAAGGTTGAACCTGAAGATCAGGGTAGATCAATTCTGATTTAGTCATTGTGCGACCAATATCAGTCGAAAACGTTCTTGATGGAACATCAGCCGTAAACTCACACGGTGCAACGGTGGCTCCCTGCGGACAGCACTGTCCGTTGACACACACCAGTCCGCCGCCACAGAGACCGTTGTTGCACGGACCGGCTGCCGGCACATTGCCCGGACACGCTGCAATGGGGCTTGCATGTCACGCTCATGTTTGAGCACATTGATTTTTTAAGACCAGGCATATAATGGTGGCTTTTCCTGAAACCGCCAACGGGGTGCGGACAGAACCACGGGCGTCAGTTGAACTACATATTGTCCCAAACAAATACACATATCTACATACTGTGTACTTGTTCAGGTGGCTTCTGTATTTCGTAATGACCACCATTGTGGACCTTGGCCGTGATATGTATACGTATACATAGACATACAGAGGGTACCGACCGGACTATTTTCTGATTTGTGACACGTTTTATTTATTCCCCGTCAGCGTGCCGAAATGTGGGACGTTAAAAAAGAGAACACTCTATCCCAAGTCAAATCGTCACAGGTCAAGGGGAAATGTTAAAAAATATGGGACAGTGGGAGAGAGTTCACACAAAGAATCCATATTAGAAAGAAAATCCAGCGTTTTTGTAATCTAACATCCAGCAGGTGGGGCGACCGTGGTGACGACGGGTGGTGCGGGCGTGTTTGAGCCAGGCGGACAGCATATGCCGTTCATACACGTGTAACCGACGCCGCACAGATTGCCGATACAGAAACCGGCACCGACATCTCCGTTTGGACACGCTGCAATGGACAAGCGGGGGGGCATGGGGGCGATTGCGGAACGTCACACTGGTTAGGCTTTGGGATAGTGACTATATGTAGGTAGATGTCTGCGGCTTGATCTTTTAAAGGGCTCGGGACATAACCGAAGGAAGGGTAGCAGGACATATTGTTACATACCGTTGGAAAGCATTCCGACAGCCTATGTCACGCACAAATTTTAAGCTCCTTGGAGATTCGCTATCTCTTGGTAGAGCGACTTTTCGTTCCAGAAAAAAGCGAATTTTTGCACAAATTGGAACGACCGGTGCAGAAACCCCAAATGAGTTGAAGGTCAAGAAACACGTGGATAGGATTACAACAGCTTCTGAATAGCTTACCATCACAACTTCAGTCGCTCAAAGCATTGCTTCACACGGTGAGGGTGCGAAACGCTCCAAAAATCGGCCTTATTTTTCGAGAACACAAGTTTGTCCCTAAATTTTGAGGCCACGCTTAGCGCTGCGGAAATAAGAATGCAATGGGGAAATAGAGCATAGTCGAAAGTATCAGTAAATAAGGTTTTTAAATTTTTTAACCCATGGCTAGCTCCGTGACAGGCCTAAAAATCCATTAAATTGCCGCCAAATTAGGTGGTTACATTCATCGCCAAAATTGTGACACATAAAGGCCATAGATTGTATCGGATTCCATACAAAAAAAATGAGAGAAACGTCTGGTTTAACAACCTATCAGGGTCCGAAGACCGCAAGGTCTACAGATCTCTCGGAGCAGCCATGCTAACCTGAATATGATATTCAGCTATAAATGCTTATTGTTAACAGCTACTGTAAACGTGACAGCACCAAACAATGTATCCCGGGAGTAGCTTTCGAATGATATATAACAAGCCCCAATAAATTCTTACGTTTAAGGGCAGAGGTTAAAAAAATGGTTTTTTGGCGATTCTGGACGAAACCGTCACGTCACCGTGTGCGATTTCGGAATTTTGACCGTTTCTTGTTCATAGTAAGAGATAGTATGGGCATCGGAGCTAGCATGGTAATGCTAAGCGACATATGGTTCATTCCCTATAGTGCGCTTTCTGAAAATTTTGATCGTGCGCTATTTCAACAATACTCAACCGAATGAGCTCAAACTTGCACACAATGTATATACCGTGCCCCAAAATGGCCACACAAAATTTCATCCCGCTGCGTGCCCACACGCGCAATCGCGGGCAAGATACAGTTGTCATTTTTGTAAAAACGTTCTTTCCCTTTTTTTTCCACAAAAAACTAGTCAGGGCCCAGACGTTACTGAACACCAAAAATGTTAATATCGCATATAGGGTTTTCGCACACGAGAAACACGATGGTGCTATCGCCGACTTCGTAACTCCACGACTGAGACCGGTTCCAGACCATGACCACGACTTTTTGTATGTAAAGTGTGCTTCCCGAAGTAAAATTTCGCCGAAAAGTTGGGTTACCAGAACTATTAAAGTTGTTTATGTGGTTTTCGCACTCTAGAAACACGGTGGTGCTATCGCCGAGTTCGTAACTTTTAGTATGAACGGTTCCAGACCATGACTTTTTGTACAGAAAGTATGGTTCTAAAGCCAAAATCAGCGGTTATATGTGTTTTTAATCGTTGTTACGTCAAACATATATTAATTCCAATTGGTTAAATGTTTTTCAGCTCGAAAAGAGCCATAATGGACGCTCAGACACACACAACAATGCCTTAGTGCACGCTACGTAGTTGCCTGATTCATAAAGCGCACAATGTATTACCCACAACACACAGCCAGCCAGCCAGCATACACACACAGGCAGGCAGCCAGCACACACACACACACACACAGGCAGCCAGCACAACAGGCAAGGCAGCAATGCACGCGTAGTTACATATGTAGTAAAGCTTGTGAAGGTGATTGGCGAAGCGATGTCCGAGCGGTATAACGCGCAGCACTGAAGATGAAAGGCCGCGAGTTCAAACATTCACGCGCGCAGCGAACTTTGTTGTATTTTTATTAACTTTTAATGAATTCTGGGTAACATTTTTCAGTTTTTTCGTGTTTTTATTTGAGATTAATTATTTAGCACAGGTGCGGTTCGCAGTTTATGCGCCTTGATGTCATTCATGATAAAATACCCACAAGATATCAACTTGTTAATTAAAATTGCTGTTGCTCTCTAACATACGAAGCTTTTTCCGCATTTATAATTTGACTTTCGTGGGAAAGTTAAATAGTAGTTTTTACGTAACATTGAATCCAAGATCAGGTGCGGCGGCCAACACCAAAGCAATCTGGAGACTGTTGTTTGACACTTATTTCATTGCTGAAGCTGAAGGGACAGGTTGCATGGAAGTTCATTGCACAGCTTTGCTTGGTACTAAACCAACAAGTGCCATTCTCTGAGACGATGCGCAATCAGTGCGCTATAAATGATGGTACCTAGGGTGTCAAATACATACCTGGCGGTAAATTAAAAAAATAAATAACTTGACAAGTTACCATGTTCCTCAAAAGCATAGACATGCGCGTGGGGCACTGCGTTGGTTTTGTTTCAGTGGTGGGTGAAGACGCAGACACAAGCGTGTCTCCATTGTTAGAACCCCATAGTGAAATCGAAACACAAAATTGGCCTTATGTCACGATAACCACCGATTCATATATCCTGCCAAAAAGTACAGCATCCTTAAACTAACCCCCACACCTCATTGCGCTCATGTGCGTTGATTACTTGAGAAAAGTCTGATGGTCGACATTTTCTTAGTTAGAACCACTGCTTGCCGGAACTGAAAACTTTCTGTGCCTGATTTATCCGGGTTCTCTGTTTGGCGCTTGCGCGATATAAAAGAACGACACAAGAAAGAAAAATGCCCCAAGGGGCATAAAAGAAATATGGTTCCCTGGCTGACTGGCATAAAAGAACGATACTAGCTTGCACCACTTTGCTGATGTTTCATTAGGCACTGGAATAAACGTAAGTGTGTTCTGAGCTGTTTGATACCGAACAGTAGACATTGAACCATATTCCCGGCGCGTCCTGTCTTGCCACCAGAGACACAGGGCACGGAGATATTGAAAGATTGCAATATTCTCTTTACTCCTCTCCTTGTTGAACCATCGTGCGCAACCGAAGACTGCACAGTTACCGTCGTGAGGTTGAAAAGAAGAAACAATTGCCTGGGTTTGCACGAAAGTTTCGATATCGGCTGGGTGTTGGTTCAAAAGAGTTCGCGCCGGGAATATGGTTCAATGTCTACTGTTCGGTATCAAACAGCTCAGAACACACTTACGTTTATTCCAGTGCCTAATGAAACATCAGCAAAGTGGTGCAAGCTAGTATCGTTCTTTTATGCCAGTCAGCCAGGGAACCATATTTCTTTTATGCCCCTTGGGGCATTTTTCTTTCTTGTGTTATATATCGTTTGTTGGTTGCTTTGAGGTTTTGTCTTTTGTTGTTTTTTTTTTTGTATTTTTTTTTTTTTTTGTGGGTTTTTGGCCGATTAAATTTTTCTGGCTGTCGTGGCTGCGGCGGCGGGGGGGTGGGGTTTGAAGTCTTGAAAGTCGTCTAGATTGTTGGACTGTGGGTTTATCTGACTTTCTCGTTTCCAATGCAATGCAATACGTGGCTTATTTATTTTGTTTTGTGGGCGCGCTTTTTTTTGTTGTCATCACATTTCCGTCAATGAATGCAACTATGCAGTTTAGTGGCAATTTTTAGGTCTTTTTCGGCCTGTCACGCCGCTATCTAAGTGCTTCCAAATTTAAAAACCTTATTTTCTGGTTCTTTCGAAAGTGCTCTATTTTTTTATTGCATTATCATTTCTGCAACACAAAGCGCGGCCTCAAAATTTAGAGACAAACTTGTGTTTTCGAAAAATGTGGTCGATTTTTGGAACATTTCGCACAATCACCAAGTGAAGCAATACTTTGAGCGACTGAAGTTCTCATGATAAGTTATCCAGAAGCCGTTGTAATCCTATCCACGTGTTACTTGACTTTCAACTCATTTGGGGTTTCCGCATCGGTCGTTTCAAGTCGTGAAAAAAATCAGTTTTTTCTGGAATGAAAAGTCGCTCTACCAAGAGATAGCGAATCTCTAAGGAGCTTAACATTTGTGCGTGACATATGCTGTCACAGTGCTTTCCAACGATGTATAACACTGCGCTCTACTGCCCTTCCTTCGGTTGTGTCCCGAGCCCTTTAATTAAAATTGTTCGTGTCATCCATCATAAATGTTGGCCATGTTTTGATGGATTTTGGTGGTAAAAGATTTAACCAAATAGTTTTAAGCAATAATCCATCCAAACTTGAAACTGCGTGGTCAGAGTAATATCTGCATTTTTGGGAACAATCAACATTTGGCGCTTATAGGGAATCAGAAGATTGCCCACCATCTTGCACAGATGTAATTTGTGATCAGCACAAAACGTCGTGGCTCTGAAACGGTGGCCGAGCGATTGGACAAAGCCGGTTGGAGCAAGATCATTTTGAGCAAGAAAACCTAATGGTTATTATGTTCTGCTCTTTTGAATTCAGCTCTTTTTTCTTGCCGAAAATGGTCCTGCTCAAACCGCCCTTGCTCAATTGCCCGTGCATCTCTACGATATTACACACATCCTATTGGGAGTCGAAAGCAACAGTCAGGCCAGTCAGTATTCAAGCGTGGGATTGTGCGTACATAGCAATCGTCAAGTTACCTATGTACATATGTACAGTATGTACGTGCCCTGGCAAACCCGTTCGGGGACAATGGTAATGCGAGAACGAAGCCACACGTACACGTCACTCGCACACACAAACAAACAAAAACGAACTCAATTGTCCGAAAACGATGTCTGACCAGAACACCAGCACAAGCGATATCAATATCACGATTGGCGTCATTTTTGATGAGGTCTGGTGACGGCGGATTTATTCGAAAACAAAACACTTTGTTCGTTGTGTCGTGTGTGTGACGCTGAGATTCCTCTGAAAAACCTGTGAACGTTGGCCAGTTAATCATGCGATGTCCTCCGGTGGCGAGAAACGTCACAAACTTGTTTCCTAAGAAATTCTCTTTTTAATCTTTTTAGATGCTTTTCAGTCAGCAAATCCCAGACAAGAACGTCTGAAGAACTTGAGTGAAAACCAGTAAGGTTACCGAATTTTAAACAAAAAGCATAACAGCGTGACAGAAAGCAGTTTGAGATCTGCTGGGGATTTTACTTTTGTTCAGGTGAAATTTCTATTGTTCGGTCGAGGAAAATACATACGAATACATACATACATACGAATACATACATACGAAATACTGTTGGTGTGGTACTGCACCTGCGGTGTGAAAGTCAGTACTCAATATCTGCCACAGCTATACATTCGCATAACACGGCTATTCACACCTGATTGCTATTGTAATGCAACAATTGAGGATCGTGAAAAAGCATAAGCTCGAGCTTATTGTAAATAGTGAACCAAAACAACAAACAATATTTTGTTTATTTTCATTGAAAAAGCATACTGACAGAGGGAAAAGACCGCCCCTATTGCCGTCAAGGGTCACTGACAATCCTGACACGTTTACCTCGATGCCACTGAAATAATCAAAAAAATCTTGCAATAGAAGTATGCTGCACTTGAAGTATTGCTCAGGGAATCAAATGTTGCAGGCAAAAATGAACTCAATGGTAATCAATAATCACTTTTGCTTCAGCAAGTTTGAATGGCAGACACGGAAGCCCCTAAACAATATAAATCCTGAGTTTTTGGTTGCAAGGATTTGATGCCCACAACACAAGCCGATTTTATGCTAATCAGTCGTGCGACGACCATTCTCTTACAGTATTTGAATTGGAAAGATTCCAGCTTCTGGGTTCGACTGCTGGTCTAGCTGCAGACAATGAAACGAACTACAAAGTACGCTTATCAGACCCTGAAATTCATTACGGTACATCTTAAGCCATAGATTTCAAGCAATCACTCTGTGCACAGTTCCTACGCATGATCGTGTGTGACCCGGCATGTTCTGTCAAGACAATCTGCACAAACGAATTTCCAGTATCACGGTTAAGGGCTCCACCAGATAGAAACGAAACCAGAAACATAAGTTTTTTCTATGTCCATGTTTTGGGTTTCGGGTTTTGAAAAAAAAACGCGAAGCCCGAAACACGAAGCATGATAAGAGAAAATGTTTCGACCGACTAAATTGTTCACGTCAGCTACAAGTGGCAAGACTGAAACATTTTCGATTATCATGCTTTGCGTTTCGGTTTTTTTCAAACACCGAAACCCGAAACATGGACATATCAAAAATTTATGTTTCGGGTTTCGCGTCCATCTGGTGGAGCCCTTAGGGGTTTTGTTGACCCGATGACAAGACAGCAATGGCAACGTGGGCACCAAACTAATGGGCACAAAGCAGTAAATTCAGAAATATTATAACACGGCCGGGGATCACCATGAACAGGGTAGTCAGATTATTGATGTGGAAGTCGTACATATGTACCTGACGGTTATATACTGTATGTAGGCGATCGGCTTTCACAATTTTGAGCAGAGTCAGAGGACTGATGCGGTGGTTTGTGTAGCGGATGCGCATCAACTGTTACAACTTTGGGGTGCGATGCGTGGGTGAGATGACACCTTCAAGTGGCTGTTGTTCATGAATATTGTGCAACTCTGTGGCAACTTACTGGCAACTGTCCTATAACATGAGTTTTCACGATGATCAGAGACAAAAATACCCTCATATTGATTCATGTCGGTAGAAAAGTCGCCGATTTCGGAATAAGGACGTGCACCTATCGGATGATAAGTAGTGCCTGAGGGTTGGGTGTTAAAAAAGTGATGCACCCACTACATTGTATGTACTATGTATGTATTTATACAACCGCTTCGACGACGTTCTGACTGGCCTGTTGGCTCGTGTATGAACAACCCGCACAAGTGTCTATTGTTTGGGCGTTTTTATGCGCGCACTTTCAGGCTGCTGGGTGTCAGGCTGATTTGAATGAAAACAAGAGAAAATAATCTGTATAAACTAGACGGCGGTTGGGTGTAAAGGTTATGAATTATGTGACAAGCGAGTTGCTGTGCCACCGGAGATTACAGGTGGTGCGAAACGCGCCTTGAAGCCCGGGTGATCGGAGGAAATTGGTCAAAATGTTCGGGTTGGGGTTGTGAGACCGATGCTGAGCTGACACACACACACACACACGCCGTCTTGTTTGAGAAGAAAGGTACTTACAGTAGACACAGTACCATACATTAGCTATTAAAAGTCGATTTCAGATTTATCGATTGAACACCTAAATTTCATTAAAAGTCGCTTTATCTTCATCCACCAAACATAGGCGTGTCATACCGCAACAGTTTTGTTTGTGATCACCCACAGAAATGTTGTCAGACAAACAATCCGTATGTTAGAGCTTGCCATTGGCACAAGGTCAGCTGGGTTCAAAATCTTCGACAACAAACTTTACTTTTTCAGCGACGCGTTTGAAATGTGCAAAAAGGACCCACATGCCAACGAAATTAGTAACTCAGCATTGGGCATTTGTTGGTGCACCTCGCACGCTACGCCAATTCTTCTTGGAATATTTGGGGATGGGGGATACAGCTTGCCCACACCTCTAATGTGTAAACGTTGTTAGGTATCATCATAAGGCGAATTTTGGTCGCTCGTGATGATGCATGTATCGTCATCGTGGTGCCCAAGAATTAAGGGTTTTTCACTTTTGGTCACCTGTTCAGATGGTGTGATAATGCATCGCCGGTTAAGATACGCTAGATTTTGTGCACATCGGCAAGTGGACACCTTGACAAACCTGGCACCAATGAGTACCGAACAGTCTGGGCGAGAGAAAAATTGTTGCGACGCCCAAGACAACGAACACGCACCTTGTGTATTGACCGTTTCGAGCATATACACTGTATGTCGGGTGACGGGCATCAGTTAAATCCGGTGTTACGGAAGCGCTTACGCACACTCGCGATATGTGTATCCGAACATGGACATATGATCAGGCCGAGCGCAAACAATTTTTTCATCGCACGCACACTTTCCAGCAAACACAACACACAACTTTGCTGCGCGCGTGGGTCTGACGACAGTGAAGATGATGGATGAAAACAAACAGACTGCTGACGGAGACGACGGGACTGTTTTATCATTTCACTCAGTTGATCTATACTTGGCTTCCAGATGTTCATATAGGTACACGATCAGTGCGCCGGTGTGCACTTTGCTGGAATCCACGCGTGCTTGGCGGATGAGGCATGTTGTGTGGGTTTGTCCGAATACAAAAGAAGTTTTGTTCAACACGAAACAAACCTGGTGCGCAGAAGCCATGGTCAAGCAGGAATCGGCCATTTTCACCTTATGCTGCGCGATGATTTGGTTGGTTACCAACAGTCAAAATGAATTTAGTTCTGGGGCTGAGTGAAAACCCAGTAAAGAAGCTACCTCAGTATGCACATGTTTGTACGTAAACTGTGTCCCGGTTGGCCGTCCGACCTGTTATGTGACTTTCTGATTTGGCACATCTGGCACATGACTTTCTGATTTGGGCGTAGTCCTAATTTTCGCGAGGATACAGCACATAAACTTGAAACGGTTGACCAGAACAGCCAACAACAAAAGCAACATCAAACAGTATTTCCGACGACGACACTTTCGGTTGCATTACAATAGGGCATGCCACTCTTCTCAGATCAAAAGCCATTTGACAAGAAATCAATGCAACAGTTTGACAATGCCATGAACTGCACTCTGCTTGGTGAGACTGTCAGGTGAATGTCACAGGTTGTGGGACGAAACAAACAGGCACAGAATGCTCTGGGATGATCATGGGCCCACGCACTGGCAAACACGTTTCGCTTGCTCGATCGTCAGCTGCTTTCTTGTCAGAGTTATCACAAATGGAAACATATTTCACACACAACACATAAAAAACACTCCATGAAACTGAGTATCTGATGGAATTCTTGTCCTGTTCGCTTGTTCGGTGAATGCAACATACAACGAATCGGCGGTTCACGATTGAGGAATAGGTATTCCTTGGCCCATCTGTTCACAGGTAGGTGCGAATTGCTTTATTTGTTTGCGCGACCATCAAGTTGTTCTGTTTCACGCACTAACGAAGCAGTCAAAATGCAAGCGCAATATCGTATCGCAAGAGCATGGGTAAAATCTCCTGTCTTGCCTCTGTGTGCAATCGTTGGGGTTGACGTTTGGATTACGGTAAAGCGCCGTACAGTAACCCAATCGTTGTCCCCATCGAGCACCAAGGGTACTTGACACAATCTAATCATCCACTCATTCTTGTAGTTCGCGCCTCACGACGAGGCCACCCAGCGATACGCATTCAACATTGGGAATGCTGCTGAGGGTGCACCCAAGCCCTGTGCTCGGTTCGGCGGAGAACAGCAGGACATAGTCCCCGAGCCAGAGTGTGGGGTGCACACTGCTAGCATTGTCGTCGATCCACCAATCTTCTTTCGTTCGAATGTGCTCGGAAAAATGTTCCCGTTCCTTCGGTGCATCGCACAAAACATTTCAGGATCCGGCCGGGCCGTGGTGAATCAATGATAAAGGAAGAAATTTTCTCATTTTTTTTTAGCGCGGAGGGAGACAGAATTCACAAACGGAATCCAAAATCCAACCAAGTGTAGTTCCTGGGGGTGGAGGGGGTCCACCCTCGGCAGAGGTCGCAATCGGGCCGGCCCGAGCTCGGGTCGGGCCGGGCCGGGCCGCGATTTTGGGCTTTTGGCTCGGGCCCGGCCCGACCCAAAGCAATTCGGCACGATTCGGCAAGTACCGTAAAACCTAAAATACAAAGGGGGGGCTGTATTTTTTCACTGACCCCTTTTAGGGGGGGGCTGTATTTTTGGGGGGGCTGTATTTTTTCGCTGCCCAAAATCTCAAAAAATGTTCCAAAAAAATACCCCTAAAATGGAGTTCTGTCCAGAGGTCGCAATCGGGCCGGGTTTGGCCGGCCCGGCCCGGCCCGAGCCCCCAAATCTCCGGCCCGGCCCGGCCCGGCCCGACCCGAACCCCCAAATCGCCGGCCCGGCCCGGCCCGAACCTCCAAATCTCCGGCGGGGGGAGGGGGGGGTCCCCCCCCCTCGGGTACGTCTGTTCCCCCTCCGAGGTACGCCTGCCCCACTGTTCCCCCTCCGGGTACGTCTGCTCCCCCAATTTTTACCTAAGATAGGCAAATTTTGGCCTAAAATAGGCATTTTTAGGCATAAAATGAGTGATTTCTAGGTCAATGTCGTTTAAAATCGCCAAAATACCTTTTTTATTGAGATTTTTTTCCTAAAAGGGGCAAAAATGAGCCAAATTTTCGACCTCAAAAAATGACTTTTTTCCGTCCCCCCCCCAAATTGGGACTTCCCCCCCCTTCCCCCCCCGGGTGGTACGTCTGTTCCCCCTCCGAAAATAGTGGAGGGTACGTCTGTTCCCCCTCCGGACCAGGAACTACACTGCCCCCCCCTTCGGTACAGTAGGTTGGTAGGAAGATTGACGCGCCATCCTGGTACAGTAGGTAGGTAGCCGACCCCGGCTGGTACAGTAGGTTGCTATTTTTGGCTCAAAATGGTATAAAATCGATATTTTTCACTCCAAAGTCCCAATAGGCGAAAAATCGCGCGCTGCGCGCGAAATTGCGTTTTAGAGCACATTTTCATCAAACTTTAGACATGAAAAATTTTGTCCCCCCCCCTAGCTCGGCCGGTACAGCAGGTAGGTTGATTTAGGCCCTTCTGGTGGTACAACAGTAGGTTGATTGCACGCCTGGGTAGCCACACCACTGATTGTTTTCCTTGAAAAACTCGTCAGATAGACAATACTGACCACCTACTTGCCGAATCCGTCAGAAATTTTAGTATTTTTTGACAAAAAAATCCCTACTTTTTCAGTAAAATAAGTCACTTCAGAAGCTTCGGGCCGGGGTGCCCGGCCCGGCCCGGCCCGACCCTCCAAATCTCCGGCCCGGCCCGGCCCGGCCCGAGCCAAAAGCCCAAAATCGCGGCCCGGCCCGGGCCGGCCCGATTGCGACCTCTGGTTCTGTCAGGGTGTTACTGGTCATTATTGCGTGTTTTTAGGTGCAGATCTTCCACAAAAGGCTTTACGTCATCATATACTCAACCACAAACGTTGTACACAAGGTGTCTTATACAAGAACTTGACTTTACGACCCCCAAGCGCGGAATTCCAAGTTGGGGGGGGGCTGTATTTTTGGGGGGCTCTATTTTTTCACTGACCTCTTTTAGGGGGGCTGTATTTTTGGGGGGGGGCTCTATTTTTGGGGGGGGGGCTCTATTTTAGGGAATACGGTAAGTGATCAGTATTGTCTATCTGACGACTTTTTCATGGAAATGGAAAACAATAAATTTTCAACCAAAAAATAGGTTAAAAAAAATCGCAAAAATTATGACAAAAATTGGGTTAAAATCGGAGCCAAAAATTCGGGCCGGGCCGGACCCGGCCAGATTGCGACCTCTGGTACTGTACCATGTCAAACATCGGGGGGATACCGTAAAAACCTAAATAGAAGGGGGGCTCTATTAACTCACTGACCCCATTTTGTCGGGCTCTATTACGGGGGGGCTCTATTCCGGGGGCCTCTATTAATTCACTGACCCGAACGTGAAAAAATTGTTCCCAATAAATATCCACAAAAGCCCCTAAAAAGGGGTTTGAAAGGATGTTTTTTCGCTTGTAATCGCTTTTATTCGTGTCTATTCGTCAATAAGAGGCATATTATGTGCTCTGAACGAACAACATACGTGCATAAATGTACCTGTACACCACTATCAAGCCTTAATACACTACAGTATAGGGGATGTTACTTAGGGGGGGGGCTCTATTCCGGGGGGGGCTCTATTAATTCACTCACCCCTTTTTGGAGGGCTGTATTACGGGGGGCTCTATTCCGGGGGGGCTGTATTTAGGTTTTTACGGTACCGTAAAAACCTAGGGTAAATGAAGGGGGCTCCATTAACTCACTGACCCCATTTTGGGGGGGCTGTATTCCGGGGGGCTTCTATTAATTCACTGACCCAAACTGGAAAAAACTGTTCCCAGAAATACCCCTAAAACCCCAAAAAAGGGGTTTGAAAGGATGTTTTTTCGCTTGTAATTGCATTTATTCGTGTCTATTCGTCAATAAGAGGCGTATTATGTGCTCTGAACCAGTGCTGTGGCTGGGGGGGGGGGGGGTGGGGGGTCCCCCCAATGGTACCCTACCCGCCCCGGCCTGGTACGCTACCCCCCTACCCGCCCCGCCCTGGTACCCTACCCGCCCCGATTTTTACCCCCAAAATGCCCATTTTTCGGTCAAAAATGCCCAAATTTCGACCGAAAACCCTAAAAGGTGCAAAAAATCTCGCGCTGCGCGCGATATATGCACTTTTTAGTACATAAAAACAGGCACCCGAAAAAACTTGTGTTGTACCCTACCCGCCCCGAAAAATCTTCCCCCCTCCCCCCCAAACCGGATTTCCCCCCCCCCAAAATCCCAGGTACACTACCCCCTACCCGCCCCGATTTTTTACACCGATGTACCCTACCCGCCCCGCAAAAGTAGCCACACCACTGCTCAGAACGAACAACAAACGTGCCAAAAAGTACCAGTGCACCACTATCAAGGCGTAATAAACTACTGTATAGGGGATGTTACTTTGGGGGGCTCTATTCCGGGGGGGGGGGGGGGCTCTATTAATTCACTGACCCCTTTTTGGGGGGGGCTGTATTACGGGGGGCTCTATTCCGGGGGGGGGGGCTGTATTTAGGTTTTTACGGTACCTAGTAGGTATTACCTACTGTACCAGACGAGGGGGATACCTACTTACTGGGGGCCAGTGTAGTGGCTGGGGGGATGGGGGGGGATTCCCCCCCTAAGGAGTAGGTACCTTGCAACCACCCCTTGGGGGGATGGGGGGGGGAAGGGTAGGTACCTTGCAGAGGTGGGAATCGGGCCGGCCTTTTCGGAATGTCGGGCCGGGCCGGGCCGGGGTGGCCGGCCCGAAAAGGCCCGACATCATCCAATTTCAACAAAAAATCGTGAATTTTTAGGCTAAATTTGCCAAAATTTCTCGCGATTCTGCAAATTAGTACCGACTTCCATGATTATCAGGTATTTCTAAACCAAAAAACAGTAATTTTTGCACCAAAAATTGCTTCAAAAGATCATCAGAAAA
>JASAMV010008163.1:0-19099 GCA_030248065.1 Rhynchonema sp. JSB1_4 | reverse complement strand
CAACGTTGATATGGTCTTCCAGATTGATCCTCCTCCCTCCTTCCTCGTCCTCCTCATCCTTGTCTCCTTTAATTCCGTCAACAAATTAGCCTTGATCTTGTCCGGTTTTCTTCGCGACTGGGGGACGCGAATGACTTTGGATGTGAGACTATCAATAAAGACACGCTCACGTCGACACTGTTGGCAGGGCGAGAGTCCGTGTTCAGATGGCTGAAAATATGAATATTTATTGGTTTGGTGGTGAAAAATGGAATTGACGAGAAATTTAGAGAAATGTTGAAACGGAAATCGACAGTTCCACCGGCTGGACAAACGTTGTAATAGCGTAAATCTCTGACGATTTCCCAGTTCGCAATCGCAACACCCAGCACCCGGGGCAGCTTTCAGTTTGGAAATAGCCCTGAAAAATGTAATCGGCAGAAATAATGAGCGCGTTTGCCGCTGTCCGTCGCTGGATCGGCGTACCGGTCCATCCACAGCTTCGTGGCACTTTGTGCTGCTGGCTGGTTCATCCCTTCCTCCACGTTCTAATGAAAGAGAAATTGGGTGTGTCGGCGATATCCCGGAAAAGAAGTAAAAAAAAATGATAAAATGTGTGTCAAAACAATTCGATTTTGATCAAATTTAAAATTAAATTAAATTAAAATCTATAAAACACATCGATTCATAGAAAACCACAATTTCGAGCAAAAACTATTACTTTTGGAAACTCAATTCTCTTTCGTCAAACGTGGAGGAAGGAAGTTGGCCAGCAGCATCACAAAGTGCCATGAGCTGGTGGACGGACTATACAGATGCACCCTGGCGCAATTACGCAGAAAATCTCGCATCTGTTGAGTGTGCTCAAAGACGTGGTGAATGCGGACATACAGCTGGCCATGAACTGCAAGCCGAAGCTGTCGGAAATGCCGCTGAAAAAGTGCGCATTTTTTCTCTTGTTTTGTTTGTTTAGTGTTTGTCAAACTATCGACAACTGGTACTCAGGTGTTCTTTGACTCAAACGTGCTGTATTTCTTCTGATAAACGCCCGGGCGCTTATTACTTGGGGTGATGGTAGCCCTGGGCCCTCGGGCATTAATTGGAGACGGACGTTTATGTTCTTCAGGGCATCTAGATTCGTCAGTTTTACTTCTTGCGTCAGGTTTCTTTCTCTAGATATAGCTTAACTTAGATATAACTTAATAGAATTTTGACGTCTCACGTAACGCAGGTATGATCTTCTGACGTGTTACAATCGAATCCGAACACCATCAGATTACCCTTGATAGCTACGTAGTGGGAAGTTTTCAAAAATGAATCACGTTACAGTATTTATCAACCTGAGACCGGTGCGTTTACTGCGTTTATTAGAAGAAATACAAACTATATATTGCAGTTTCTATCGAATGATCGTCGAACCCGAGCTGCAATTCACGTCCGAAGGCGCGCTGCGACCCGGCCCGGCGGCCAGATTTGTGTCGATGCCGAAGAAAGAACTGCTCACGCTCAATGTTATACCGCCCGATAATTGGATGGTAGATGAATTGAGAATCCATTATCCAGTTTTTCAACCTTGTATAACAATTTGCGAATTCAAAATTCAGGTTGAGGCCGTTCGGGCGTTCCACGACTTGGACAACATCAAGATGGAAACGGTGGACGGCGACATTATTGCCGAATTCGAACTCGAACATCTGTTGCTCGAAGGTCTATTTAGTTTTTTCTTTCGATGTGATTGATTTACAGAAATCTGGTTCGCAGGACATTGTTACGATGAAGTGACCGGCAATCCGCCCAGAGGTCTGCAGTTTACGTTGAGTCGACCCGGAGCTGAGAATTATGAACATGATACGATTGTGATGGCTAATTTGGTCGGTGTCTTTTTTGAATCGTGAATCTGAAATTGGTTTGACGGGATGAAATGATGCCACGATCAGTTTGACAAGCGGCAAACGCGTTGATTGATTGATTATTTGCCAACGTTCGGTTGTCGTGGTCTCAATGTTGACTGAAGATGTCCGACAGATCTTCTGCGCATTTGATCGGGTTACGCCACAGATCGATTGGGCTCGAGGATACGGGTCGGCTTTTGCAACGAAACAGATGTTCGACCGTGTCAGGCTCGGTGCAGCATCGAGGGCACATGTTTTGTATGTTTGGGTCGATGCGATTGCGATATGAGTTCAGCATGCGGCAGTGCCCACTGCGTAATTGCGCCAGGGTGCATCTTGTATAGTCCGTCCACCAGCTCATGGCACTTTGTGATGCTGCTGGCCGACTTCTTCCCTTCCTCCACGTTCTAATGAAAGAGAAATTGAGTTTCCAAAAAGAATAGTTTTTGCTCCTAAATTGTGGTTTTTATGAAATCGACGTGTTTTATAGATTTTAATTTAATTTAATTTTAAATTTGATCAAATTCAATCGTTTTCGACACATTTTATTATTTTTTTTAGTTTTTTGCAATATCGCTGACACCCAATTTCTCTTTCATTAGAACGTGGAGGAAGGGACCAAACCAGCCAGCAGCAACACAAAGTGCCATGAGCTGGTGGATGGACTGTACGCCGATCCAGCGACGGACAGCGGCAAACGCGCTCATTATTTCTGCCGACTGCAACATTTTCAGGGCTATTTCCAACTGAAAGCCGCCCCGGGTGCCTGGGTGTTGCGATTGCGAACTGGGAAATCGTCAGAGATTTACGATATCACAACGTTTGTCCAGCGGTGGAACTGTTGATTTCCGTTTCAACATTTCTTGAATTTCTCGTCAATTCCATTTTCACCACCAAACCAATAAATATTCATTCTTCAGCCATCTGAACACGGACTCGCCTGCCAACAGTGTCGACGTGAGCGTGCTCATCGATAGTCTCACATCCAAAGTTATTCGCGTTCGAGTCGCGAAGAAACCGGACAAGATCAAGGCCAATCTGTTGACGGATGAAGGAGACAAGGATGAGGAGGACGAGGAGGAGGGAGGAGGATCAATCTGGAAGACCATATCAACGTTGGTGCTGCCGCTCGCTTTTTGGTGTCTGTTTGTAAAAATGTTGAATCGGGGGTGGTTAAAAACCGTAGTGAACGAATGCTTAACGCGAGGTCGGGATGCGTTCTCGGCAGTGTAGTGGCAGGCCCATGTGTGGGAGGTAAGTATGATGCGGGGTTGGGACCGGAAGCGTGAGAGGTATGATTTTGGACACCCAAAAAGGCGAAAAAACACCGTTTTTGTGATACAATTTTGGCCAAAAATTGAGGTAAAAATAGTACTTTTTCAAAATTTTCGCCCAAAATCGCCTAAAAATAGGTATTATGGGTGGGTTTGCGCGCGGAGCGCGCGATTTTTGGGAAAATAAGGTCGAAAAACCGATTTTTGCCTTAAAAAGGTATAAAATTGCTTGTGAGAGGTATGATTTGGAGTTGTGAGAGGTAAGTACTCAACCCCCCCCCCAACCCCCCCTCGGGTTTTGTGGTAGGTAAGTACTGAGAGGGGGGGTAACCCCCCCAACCCCCCCCCCCCCCCCCAGCCACTACTATGGTTCTCGGACGCATCCGAATCTCCACAACGGGAGAAAACACTGACCAGTTCACGTTGGTCAAAAAACTAACGCACCATCTCGTACCAGGACCACCATCAGCAAACACACGTGTTTCACTTTCCATCCGCGTCCGCTTTAGTGCTCCCTTTGTCATAGTGGAAAGTGGAAACGAAAATATTTTCTTTTCCAAGTTTAACATTTCCATTTTCCAATATGACTAAGCGCATACTGGAAAGTGGAAATTAAACAAAACATTTTCTGTGTAAAATCTGACCAGTCAGTGGCCAAAAATTGAGCGGAACAAAATATGTTTTGTCATATGTCAAAACATCACTGCTGCAGAAAATGTTTTGTTGCATTTCCACTTTCCAGCATGCCCTTAGTCATATTGGAAAATGGAAATGGAAAGCTTGGACACAGAAAATATTTTCATTTCCATGTGCCACTATGATTAAGAGAGCCATAAAGCTTATATGGCTAATTAAAAAAATTCGTCCTCCTGCTCATGAACTTTGAGAAATTGGCAATTTAGATTCGTTAACGATCGTCTGATCGCGTAAGATAGCCGTTTTACGTCCTATTCGCTCAGCGTGCTCTGTTCTGTCCGTACTTTACCTCTCAACTTTGAATCTGTTATTACGTGCCATCCATTGTGCATCTATTTTGTAGTTGAAACATTTTTGACGTTTATTCTTTGGTTATATTCGACTGGTTAATTATCTGTGCAGTTAAGATATTGTGAAAGTGGAAGATATTGGAAAATTACCAGCAAAATATTGTGTGTCAAGATATTAACAAATCGAAACATATTTAATTGACGCAGGACCATATCTGGTGGCACGAAGGAAAGTTACGATACGATCAATATATTCTCGCTTGCTTCTGGTCATTTGTATGAGAGATTTCTCAGGTTGGGTTTTTGTGCTTCCTTTATCGCGATCTCGAAAGCGTTTTTTTTCGGTTATCAAACTAGTGCCTTTGTAATTCAGGCTAATGATGCTGTCGGTGACCAAGCATACGAAACATCCTGTAAAATTCTGGCTGCTGAAGAACTACTTATCGCCTTATTTCAAGGTTTGGGGTTGATTTTTGGCAAGAAAATGTTGATGGATCGGAAGTTTTGCAAATGCTTTTCCAGCAATTTCTGCCATACATGGCCGAACACTACAACTTTTCGTACGAGCTCGTTCAGTACAAATGGCCGCGTTGGTTGCATCAACAAACCGAAAAGCAGCGTGTCATGTGGGGGTGAGGGTTTAGACAATGTTCCTGGCACGAAACTTGAACCGACAGAATAAACAAATATGATAAATAATTGCAGCTACAAAATTCTCTTCCTCGATGTGCTGTTCCCGCTGGATGTGAGAAAAATTTTGTTCGTCGACGCTGATCAGATTGTCAGGTGGGATAATTTATGCTTTATTTTGCGCATATGTTCCGAATATTAGTGCCGAGCGTAAATGTTTGCGTTTTCTTTTCGCACTTTTTGTTCTGCAGTGCTTCCGTGATATTTTGCATGTGGCGTTCATAAGTTTGGAGCTGAGGTCGTACTACGACAATTGATGTGAAGCTTGAATAAAAAAAACTACTCGAACAATTATGACCCTGATGTTGCAGGGCCGACATGATGGACCTGATGACCCTGAATTTGGAAGGTGCGCCCTACGCGTACACGCCGTTCTGCGACAGTCGCAGGGAGATGGATGGGTTCCGATTCTGGAAGCAGGGATATTGGGCCAATCATCTGGGACATCGAAAGTATCACATCAGGTGTGACTTTGTAATGCTAAAAGATAAAGGCGACATTTGATGGAATCAAACGTTCTTGTTTGGTTGACAAGGAACTCAATCAAGCATGGTATGAACTTTTTTCGCAAGCTTACAATAACACCCAAATGTTTCGTCACATCGATAAAGTAAAATTGCAGTTTAAGCAGTTTTGATCAGTTCTGAGGTTATTGTGAAAAACGGCACGAGAATGAATAAAGTAATATAAAATAATAATTTCAGCGCACTCTACGTGGTTGATTTGAAGAAATTCCGTCAGATCGCTGCTGGCGACCGATTACGCGGCCAATACCAGGGGTTGAGTGCCGATCCGAACAGTTTATCCAATTTGGATCAGGTGAACAACATTATGTGCATATCTATTGTTTTTTCGTGCAGAGTTTTTTCTGATCGAAGTCATGTATGCAACCCAGCAACTGGTGATGACCTGGCGCAGCGCCAATCTGTGAAGGCAGGTCGAAAAACGGGTACCAAAAAGCACACTGTCGTGGAATTCGCATTTTATTCGCAGGATCTGCCCAACAACATGATCCATCAAGTCAAACTCAAATCACTGCCGCAAGAATGGCTGTGGTGCGAAACGTGGTGTGATGACGCGTCCAAAAAGCACGCAAAAACCATAGATTTGGTCGGTTTGGCTTCGTTTTATGCCCATGCATTTTTTGTGTTTGTAGTCGAACACAAGTTCGATCATCCATTTACTTGATTTCAGTGCAACAATCCGCAGACGAAAGAGCCGAAACTGCAATCAGCAATGCGGATAGTACCAGAATGGTTGGATTATGATGGAGAGATCAAGAAACTCCAGGAACGATATGACCAGGGAGCGCCGGCCAAGACTGTTGAAACATCACATGCTGACAGCACTGCCAAACACACGCACAAACATAACGATGGGGAGTTATAGGGGACGGAGACTGTAGGTTGTATTGTGTTGCCGTCACAGCTAATCCAGTTTGGCGGTGATGTTTGCAGCTTTTCGCTCTTTTCATGTAAACTTCGCAGTGGAATAAAGCAAGTCAAGGCAACATGTGCTCATACGCTCGACACTAAGATTCTTACTTACAGCAGTCGAGGAGACGCCTTGAATGCAGTAATGTCGTTTTATTGTTATATTTATTGTATCACTGTAAAATTTTGTCTGGTTTTGCTGATGTAGCGTATTTGTTTTTGTTACATGTAGGAACCAATCAGGTTGCGCTCCTCTGATGTGCAAGAAATAATAGTCTAGTTAGTTGAATTCTAGCCCAGAATACTTGGTTTTGGAATTATTTGAAATTTCCTGGATTACATTTCGCGAATAATTGCACATTTCTGCTGCTTGATTTATGACTTTATGTCGGGTATTGTTTTGGTTAATAATGTTGTTACTGGCTATATATTACTTCCCATTATTTAATCTAAAATTCGTGTTCTATCGTGATAATCTGTGAAAAGTGTCTGTTATTATAGCTGTCGATAATTGGTACGATTAAACATGTTCTTGTTAATTTCTTGGTTGTTTGTATGTTTTCGTTGTGTTTTCTCACGCTGCTGTGAGTGTGTGTTGCCTGCAAAACGCTCAATCTCAGATTGTGCTGTGCCCCTATTTCTTGTTATTTGTCGTGTGCGGTCAATTTGGGTGTTTCACGTGCCGATAAAAATGGTCAAATTTGAAGCGTTCACTGGTACTCTTGCGTCTGATGATATCTCATTGGTTACAACTTGTCCAATTAAATATATTTATGTTGTCTTTCCTTGTTCACTCGTCCAGCAATCGGATCGCTTGGCAGTGATCACCATAGCCAGTGTATGAAACGTTTCCGTGTCGTACAATGACCACAAACATTTCTCTGCTTCTCGGCACCTGGCAATGACCACCCGTCTGCACCGTTTGTGGCAGCCGGGTGACCCGCGGCCTCGCGTGTTTCTGCCGAATTTCTGGATGAAATTGGTCAAACCGCAGCCGAACGAAAAACTGCCGCCAAACATGGTCAAATTCATGATACCCATTCAGTGAGTGGCGCGCTGTTGTTTGATCTTCCATGTTTCATGAAAAAGTGCCGTGTATTTTACTCTATATTTGCAGTCCATGCTTGTTACGCACGGCACTAATATTTTGCTGAATGATGTCTGATTGCTTTTTTGCAGAATGGGCAAAGAAGACGTGCGTGAATACCTGCAGAAGGTCTACGACTTGCCAGTGAGACAAGTCAATACACGTCTGGTTGAAGGAATGAAATATCATCAGGTTGGAAGTCTAAAGGCAAACTACTTCAACACGAGCCCGAATTCGGAGGTGGTGTGCTTGCAAAACGAAAAGAAAGAAACTCCTAATGCGCCATTTTGCATTCTGCAACGTGTAACATTCCCGTAATCAGCTGCTACGCGTGAATGTTTCACCAATTTGCCATCTCCGGAATCGAGCCCGGGTCGGTGTACTATTGCTATAGTGTTTCCTTTTTATGCAAGTCAAAGGAAACAAGCTACCCCACGTTATAACTCAACTCCAGTTTGTGGTCGAGATTTCAGAAACCAATGAAAGAGATTAAGAATGTGTCCTTATTAATCCAAGCACGACACTCAACAGCAAACATGGTGAAATGTTTCATTGACATGCTGGCAGCGCACACGCACAAAGCTCACAGTGAGCATGTGAAACATTGTTGTTGTTAGATTCCACAGGCAAACTTTGACACGTTTTTGCCAGCTGCCTGATTGAATCGAAATTGTAATCTCGACCTCAACTTGAAGTTCAGTTATAACACGTGCCCGCGCATTTCCTTGGACCAAGAAAAACAGGAAACACTATACATATATCGTGTTTCGAACCGTGTGTATAATACTTTTACCAAGCTCCTTGGTGTAAAACTGTATAATAGATCGTCTGGACTGAGCAGTGCTGACGACAGCTGTGTATTTGCATAAGCCGTGATGTCTTGCGCGACTACACCAGGTCGTGTGTGTGTTTGAGTGAGGAGTCACGTGGCCATTTGGTGCGTTCGCACTGATGATGACCTGATGCACCGCCCGCGTATGAAAACAGGTCGATACGGGCAACCAAAGCAGCGCTGCACAGCTTTAAATTGTGCGATTTGTTTCTGTTTGCTGTTTTAGGATCAATACAATCCGGTGAGAACGGCTGTGCTTGAAAAGGAAGAAGATGAGAAATACGCTTATGTTACCATGGTTGGGTTTTTTTGTTGACGCTTCTTGCGGGAACAAAAGTTCATGACGAAACAGCATTCGCATCCCACGAAGAACTTCCAATTCAATATAAAAGATTGTCCCACAAAAAATGTTTCATATTTCAGTTATATTTGTTCTTGTCTTGGCAGCCTCGTTCGTTCAGATTAAGTGGCAAAAAAAAACAAATGATCCCAAATTACAGCCGCGCGACATGCAATTCACGTATCCGGATCTGTTCCGTACATCCGAGACCAAGGACATCAACACACGAATGTTGCAGCGCGTGGACGAGAAACGGCAGACAGTGAGAAAATATCAGCATCGTGACGATCGCAAAGGCACCTGGACCAGATGGTTTAGGTTTTGATGTTTCACAACTCTACCAGATGCTGTTGTTGTAAATACAAGTAAAGTACAACAATTATTATGAGATCTTTGTTTATATGTTTGGTGCGCAAGTCGTTGTTTTGCATTTGTCAGTATAAAAACGAATATCATGCGTCGTCAGTTGGGTTTTGATTTGGGTAAAGGCAAACCAGCCGTTCTTTGCATGCCTGGACCATACCGTATCACCCTGAATTCTTAGACACGGGTTACTGTAGCCACTTCTCCTGTCATTTGCGTGTGAAGGCGCCAAGATCGTGAACATTTAGCGCATGCTGTCGTTGGGTGTGCGTGTGTGTTTTTTATCGGCTTCACACACAAACCACGTGGGACGCTCAGTAACCCGAACCATTTTTAGGTGTGTAACCGTTCAGGATGATATGGTCTAGGTCTGCAAAGCACGGCTGGTTTGCCTAACCTTTCTTTTTATTTTCTTATCGTGTTTTCTGTTTGCGTTTTTTTCGCTGAACCGGACCCCAAATTCGGGGCCGGTTAGCGTGGACCGGTCGACCGCAGGTTTGGGTTACGGTAATGGGAATTATCCGCTGGCTGTAACCGCGCAGCAGACCGCCATCGGTAGCTACGTTGAAGTACGGTACGGTACGGTTGAAGTACGTAGTTACGGTAGCTATGTTGACGTCTTGAATCTACCGTAGCTAAAACCTACGGTCAGCGGTCGACCGGTCCACACTAACCGTTCCCGAATATTCATTGTTAATAAGTCACTTCAGAAGCTTCGGGCCGGGCCCCTTCTAATTCAAATGAGGTCGGCATCAAACTTGCGCGCTCCGTGCTGCACAAGCCCGGATGCACCCAGTTTGATACCGGCCCCAAATGTTTTTGGTTCCAGTAATGGGTTTGTTGCTTTTATTTGGATTATGAATCGACTTAAGGCACGACTGCAGGCACAATCTTTTCTGTCAACTCTTTGAAGGGTTGTCTATCGCGAGTGTAACATTTCCCAGCCTGCCATCTCAGTACGTTCAAGCATAGTAGCGCCATGCCTGCTGGGCTAAACCAACGTAGCAACTACGTTAGATCAGCAGACCAGTGCAATGAAGGTCACGTGACGTCGCACTGGCTGTCAGGCTGACGCGGGTGTTTGAATGTGGGTGCCAACACACCAATTATTACCATGATGGCAGTGCTCCAGTGCTGGGCGTGGGCCTGGGCACCACTTTTGACACCCAATACCAATACCGGCCCTGTACCAATACCCAATACCAATACCAAATTGGTGACCTTATTATTTACCAGGCATGCAGACACTGTCTTACCAACAGCGTTTGCATGCACTAAATTTGGACCAGTGCTGTGGCTACTTTTGCGGGGCGGGTAGGGTACATAAGGTGGAAAAAATCGGGGCGGGTAGGGGGGTAGTGTACCTGGGATTTTGGGGGGGGGGAAATCCGGTTTGGGGGGGAGGGGGGGAAGATTTTTCAGGCCGGGAAGGGTACAACACAAGTTTTTTCGGGTGCCTGTTTTAAAAAGTGCATATATCGCGCGCAGCGCGAGATTTTTAGCACTTTTTAGGGTTTTCGGTCGAAATTTGGGCATTTTTGACCGAAAAATGGGCATCTTGGGGGTAAAAATCGGGGCGGGTAGGGTACCAGGGCGGGTAGGGGCAGTGCTGTGGCTGGGGGGGGGGGGGGGGGGGGGGTGGGGGGGGTCCCCCCCCCAATGGTACCCTACCCGCCCCGGCCTGGTACGCTACCCCCCTACCCGCCCCGCTCTGGTACCCTACCCCCTACCCGCCCCGCCCTGGTACCCTACCCGCCCCGATTTTTACCCCCAAAATGCCCATTTTTCGGTCAAAAATGCCCAAATTTCGACCGAAAACCCTAAAAAGTGCAAAAAATTTCGCGCTGCGCGCGATATATGTACCTACTTTTTAGTACATAAAAACAGGCACGCGAAACAACGTGTGTTGTACCCTACCCGCCCCGAAAAATCTCCCCCCCCCCCCCCCCCCCAAACCGATTTCCCCCCCCCCAAGATCCCAGGTACACTACCCCCTACCCGCCCCGATTTTTTCCACCTATGTACCCTACCCGCCCCGCAAAAGTAGCCACAGCACTGGGTAGGGGGGTAGGGTACCAGAGCGGGGCGGGTAGGGGGGTAGTAGCGTACCAGGCTGGGGCGGGTAGGGTACCATTGGGGGGGGAACCCCCCCACCCAATGGTGTAGCAGGGGGGGGGGGTGGGGGGGTCCCCCCCCATAGTAGTGGCTGGGGGGGGGGTTGGGGGGTTACCCCCCCCTCTCAGTACTTACCTACCACAAAACCCGAGGGGGGGGGGTTGAGTACTTACCTCTCACAACTCCAGATCATACCTCTCACAAGCAATTTTATACCTTTTTAAGGCAAAAATCGGTGTTTTTCGACCTTATTTTCCCAAAAATCGCGCGCTCCGCGCGCAAACCCACCCATAATACCTATTTTTAGGCGATTTTCGGCGAAAATTTTGAAAAAGTACTGTTTTTACCTAAATTTGTGGCCAAAATTGTATCACAAAAACGGTGTTTTTTCGCCTTTTTGGGTGACCAAAATCATACCTCTCACGCTTCCGGTCCCAACCCCGCATCATAAAGGCAGTCTACGGGAGGTTGTCACTCAGCCCCCGAATACCGTAACCCACCTCAAGCGAGATCGTTGTGAGACCCATGCTGATCGCTGCTTATCGACACGTGTATTAGCGGCAGCAAGCTGGAAATTGTCATCATGCGCGTCGATTACCAAAACTTCGAAATGTTGGTTGGTGTTGGCGCTAACACGCAAAACATAGATAAAAAACAAAATGGTCTCGACACGATCCTTGCAGATCAAAATTACGGTGGGTTACGGTATTCGGGGGCTGAGTGACAACCTCCCGTAGACTGCCTTTACTTACCTCCCACACATGGGCCTGCCACTACACTGGTCCCCCCACTAGGTACAGTAGGTAGGTTGCCGCCCCTCGCCTGGTACAGTAGGTAGGTTGCCGCCCCTCCCCTGGTACAGTAGGTAGGTTGCCGCCCCACCTAACTTTTCACCCAAAACATTCATTTTTGGCTTAAAATTGCATAAAATTAGCATATTTGTCTGCAAATAGGCGAAAAATCGCGCGCTGCGCGCGAAATTAGTGTTTTAGGCCTCATTTTCTTCAGTATTTAGACATAAAAAATTTCGGTTTCCAGATGACCCCCCCAAGTGGTACGACCCCCCCCCCCTAGCTCGGCTGGTACAGTAGGTAGGTTGCCGCCCCGCATTTTGGGTGGTACAGTAGGTTGCCGCCCCGCCTGGGTAGCTACACCACTGAATACCAGTGTAGTTCCTGGGGAGGGGGGTCCCCCCCTCGGGTACGTCTGTTCCCCAACCATGGTACGCCTGCCCCACTGTTCCCCCTCCGGGTACGTCTGCTCCCCCAATTTTTACCTAAAATAGGCAAATTTTGGCCTAAAATCGGCATTTTTAGGCATAAAATGAGTGATTTTTAGGTCATTGTCGTCAAAAATCGCCAAAATACCCTTTTTATTGAGATTTTTTCCAAAAAGGGGAAAAAATGAGCCAAATTTTCGACCTCAAAAAATAACTTTTCTCCAAATTTGGGTCCTCCCCCCCCTTCCGGGCAGCGTTGGATTAAAAAATTTTTTTATTATCGAACTTTTTTTTAACTTTTTTGAATTTTTAAAAATTTTTTTTTAAGATTTACTTTTTTTTATTCCGGACCACAAAAATTTCGGTTCTCAATGTGAAAAATTGCCGAAATTTTTTGGAAGTATATTTGATTGTACTTGAGAATATAGGAATAGTTGACACCGACCAGTTGTGCTCACAAACGGGCAGTAGCGAGGTGAGATTTTTTACGATAAGCCAGATAACGTGACAATTTGCGCTGGGGATAGTCTGTCCACCATATGTACCTACATATGTAAGATTGCACTATAAAAAGTGAAGGCGTGTCACGGGAAAGGTAAATGATTGGCGCATTTTTAAGCAAAGTTACATGAAAACAGCAGCATAACCCGCAGTTTTGGAACGATAATTTAAGAGTTCAAGCAGGTTTGACTTGCTGGAAGAACTGAATGCGCACATAATGACGGCTGCTTAGATAGTTTAGTAGAGCCACGGACAGTAGGTTGCCGCCCCGCCTGGGTAGCTACACCACTGCCCCCACCCCCCCAGCCACAGCACTGATTTGGACCCCCTAATTTATCGCCGGACCGTGAACGATCTTGTGCTCGTGTACAAAGTCGTTCGTGGTCTCATACCTGGGGTAACCAAGGAATCATTCTTTCCATCGCGTGACACCGGCCGCCCAACCCGAGGGCACTCCCACAGTTTGTGTCAGTGTAGTTCCTGGTCCGGCGCGGCGGTTAGTGTACGTACCCCTTTTTTCCGTGCGGCGGTTAGTGTACCTCCCTGGAGGGGAAGGGGGGATGGGGGAAGACCCAAATCCAGGAAAAAGTCACTTTTTGAGGTAGAAAATTTGACCGATTTTTTGCCCTTTTTGGAAAAAATCAGTGATGTGGTTGGGGGGGGGGGGTTGTGGGGGGGGGTATTCCCCCCCCCCCCAACTGCTAGGTAGCTTTCTTGCTCCGAAACCCATACCCCCCCAAACTGGCTAGCTAGCTTTCTTGCTCCGGTCATCAAGTAAGAAAAGTGTTGATTTTAGTGCCAAAATGACCATTTTATGGGCCAAAATGGTCAAATTCGTTCAAATTTTCTCACACGTGCACAAAAATACGCATTTTAAGGCTTATTTTAGCATAATTTAGACCAAATTTTATACCGCTGTTTTTGACTTCTGGACCAATACCCCCCCCAAATCGGGGTACCCGGCTAGCTAGCTAGCTTTCTTGTGCCGGACCCCTCAAGCTAGCTAGCTTTCTTGCTCGGACCAACTACATCACTGGAAAAAATTCTCCATAAAAAGGGTATTTTGGCGACTTTTGACAACATCGACCTAAAAATCACCCATTTTAGGCCTAAAAATGCCAATTTTAGGACTAAAAATGCCTATTTTGGGCAAAAATTGAGGCGGTTAGTGTACCTGGCTCGGCGGTTTGTGTACTAGTGTACCTTGGTCGCGGCGGTTAGTGTACCTTAGGGGGGGACCCCCCTCCCCCCAGGAACTACACTGGTTTGTGTCGAGTTCATGGCGCGGGTCCGGACTTGTCCGGGTTAGGGTTAGAGAGATGTCGGGTGTCGGCTGTCGGGTGTCGGGTGCCAAAAAAGTGTAGGTGTCGGGTGTCGGGTGTCGGGTACCCCCAGATGTCGGGTGTCGGGTTTTTTCGGACCCGACACCCGACACCCGACACTTACGGTTCAAAACATCAGTATTGCTTGAGAGAAGAATTTTGAGAGAAAATTTTCTTCGAACCAAATGTTTCCGAAGACGCAGAATGTGACATTTTGGTGTTTATTTCGTGTGAAAATACTTGAATTCAGTAACTTGAGCCAAAAAATTGCACTCATGATGCAAATGAGCAAAAATTTGCCTGTTTTTGGTCCAAAAACAGGTGTCGGGTGTCGGGTTTTTTTCAAAAACTAGATGTCGGGTGTCGGGTTTTTTTGCAACTGTCGGTGTCGGGTGTCGGCTTTTTTTCTGAGATGTCGGGTGTCGGGTACTTCCAGATGTCGGCTGTCGGGTGTCGGGTACCCCCCCGACCTCTAACCCTAGTCCGGGTATTGGGCTTATCGCGTTGTGGACCTCTGGAACAGGCTCCCAGAGGACGTCGTCTCCGCTGCCTCAATTGCGGCCTTTAAATCTAAACTAAACTCACGTGGTCGAGACGTAGTTTCTCGCCATATTTCAACAAAATTCTCAGCCGTCGTTGACTGATCTCCTCAGTCACTGAGTTGCTGCTTTCAGGTAATCGTCAATTTTTGTTATCGCCTGTTCTGTTGTCATCTCGTGTGCGCCATTGATCACTGATTTTTCGCCTGTCGTTGCTGTTTTTGGTTGGTTTAAAATTTCTCCGGTACGTTTTGTCGTTTGTTCATTCATGATTATCATTATGTTACGCAATGGTGTGGCTGGGGGCAGTGCTGTGGCTACTTTGGCGGGGCGGGTAGGGTACATAGGTGGAAAAAATCGGGGCGGGTAGGGGGGTAGTGTACCTGGGATTTTGGGGGGGGGAATCCGGTTTGGGGGGGAGGCAGTGTAGTTCCTGGGGGGAGGGGGGGACCCCCCTCGGGTACCCTATCTCCCCCTCGGGTGGTACACTATCCCCCTATCTCCCCCTCCGGGTACACTATCTCCCCCAATTTTTGCCTAAAATGGCCATTTTTAGGCCTAAAATGGGCATTTTTAGGCCTAAAATGTGTGATTTTCAGGTCAATGTTCTCAAAAGTCGCCAAAATACCCTTTTTATGAAGAATTTTTTCCAAAAAGGGGCAAAAATAGGTCAAATTTTCTCCCTCAAAAAGTGACTTTTTCCCGAATTTGGGTCTCCCCCCCTTCCCCCCCCTCGGGGGTACACTATCTCCCCCTCCGAAAAAAACGGGGGGTCCGCTATCTCCCCCTCCGGACCAGGAACTACACTGGGGGGAGGGGGGAAGATTTTTCGGGGCGGGTAGGGTACAACACAAGTTTTTTCGGGTGCCTGTTTTTATATGCTATAACGCGCATATATCGCGCGTAGCGCGCGATTTTTTGAACTTTTTAGGGTTTTCGGTCGAAATTTGGGCATTTTTGGCCGAAAAATGGGCATTTTGAAGGGAAAAATCGGGGCGGGTACCGGGTAGGGTACCAGGGCGGGGCGGGTAGGGGGGTAGGGTACCGGAGCGGGGCGGGTAGGGGGGTAGCGTACCAGGCCGGGGCGAGTAGGGTACCATTGGGGGGGACCCCCCACCCCCCTCCCCCCGCCCCAGCACTGGCGGGGGGGTGGGGTATACTTGCGTATTTTTCCGCAAAATATATTTTTGGAAAAAAAACCGTTTTTTTTCGGAAAAAAAACCGTTTTTTTTTCAAATATTTTTCCAGTACTTAACGATACCCATGGTCCAAAAACGCCTATTTTGGAGAAAATTTTGTCGGGAAATGGCCTGAAACAGGCTAAAAATGCACTTGGAGTTTAAAAAGTGCTCATTTTGAACTGTTTAGCACCGATTTACATTGGTTTTGACAACATTCTTTCGCAACGTTTGAAAATATTTCGGAAATTTTTGGAAAAAAAACCGTTTTTTTTTCCGAAAGTTGCTACTTGGAAAAATTTCCGGAAAAATAAAAACGTATTTTTCCGGGCCTCGGAAAAAAACGGTTTTTTTTCGGTTTTTTACCGAAAAAAAAACGGTTTTTTTTCCGGCCCGCAAATATAGGGTGGGGGTCCCCCCCAAGGTACAGTAGGTATACTCCGAAAATACTTTTGGGAGAAACTTTTCAAACACGTTGCCTGATCCGTAAAGCTCATTATGCGTGTATTAGCTGCAGCGGTCACGTGACTGTCAGCTACTCAACACACAAGTCTAACGTAGTGATTTGCGAAATGCTACGAAATTCAGTCGGCTGCGCCAGTTGCGTGTGCTTTACGGATCAGGCAACACGTTTGAAATGTTTCTCCCAAAAGTATTGTCAGAGTATAGGTTGCTGCCCCTCGCCTGGTACAGTACTAGGTAGGTTGCCGCCCCTCCCCTGGTACAGTAGGTAGGTTGCCGCCCCACCTAACTTTTCACCCAAAACATTCATTTTTGGCTTAAAATTGCATAAAATTAGCATATTTGTCTGCAAATAGGCGAAAAATCGCGCGCTGCGCCCGAAATTAGTGTTTTAGGCCACATTTTCTTCAGTATTTAGACATAAAAAATTTCGGTTTCCAAATGACCCCCCCCAGTGTAGTACTTGGTCAGGATGTTGACGATAGATAGATTGGGACCCGAAATGTGTTGACCCAAGTCCGAAATCTGGGGGGGGGTCGACCCAAACTTGTTGACGATAGATAGATGGTGGGGGGGTCGCCAAAAATCAAGGTATAGTATAGTGTACTAAGCAGGTAATAATGTGTAAATATTAATGAAAATGTACTTAGATGTACTAAATCCGCGCGTAGCGCGCGATTTTTTGCCTATTTGGGACAAAAAATACCGATTTTGAGCCATTTTGAGGCAAAAATACCCATTTTGGGGTCGAAATGTGTTGACGATAGATAGATTGTTCCCAGAATTTGTTGACGATAGATAGATTTGCCCATAAGTGTTGACGATAGATAGATGAAATCAAAAAGTGTTGACGATAGATAGATGAATTTGGGGGGGACCCCCCCACCCCCCCAAGTGGTAAAGTGGTACGACCCCCCCCTAGCTCGGCTGGTACAGTAGGTAGGTTGCCGCCCCGCATTTTGGGTGGTACAGTAGGTTGCCGCCCCGCCTGGGTAGCTACACTAGCACCAGTGTAGCTACCCAGGCGGGGCGCCAACCTACTGTACCACCCAAAAATGCGGGGCGTGCCTACTGTACCAGCCGAGCTAGGGGGGTCGTACCACTTGGGGGGGTCATCTGGAAACCGAAATTTTTTATGTCTAAATACTGCAGAAAATGTGGCCTAAAACCCTAAGGTCGTGCGCAGCGCGCGATTTTTCGCCTATTTACAGACAAATATGCTAATTGTATGCAATTTTAAGCCAAAAATGAATGTTTTGGGTGAAAAGTTAGGTGGGGCGGCAACCTACCTACTGTACCAGGGGAGGGGCGGGAACCTACCTACTGTACCAGGGGAGGGGCGGCAACCTATACTCTGACAATTCTTTTGGGAGAAACTTTTCAACCGCGTTGCCTGATCCGTAAAGCACACGCAACTGGGCGCACCCAACTGATTTCGTAGCGTTTCGCAATCGCCGCTACATTTAGACTTGTGTGTTGAGTAACTGGCGTCACGTGACCGCTAGCTAATACACGCATAGTGGGCTTACGGATCAGGCAACGTGTTTGAAAAAGTTTCTCCCAAAAGTATTTTCGGAGTATACCTACTGTACCTGGGGGACCCCACCCTACCGGCCGGAAAAAAAGCCGTTTTTTTTTCGGTAAAAAACCGAAAAAAACCGTTTTTCCGAGGCTCCGAAAAATACGTTTTATTTTTCCGGAAATTTTTCCAAGTAGCAACTTTCGGAAAAAAAAAACGGTTTTTTTTCCAAAAATTTCCGAAATATTTTCAAACGTTTCGAAAGAATGTTGTCTGAAACCAAATTGCGGCTAAACAGTTCAAAATGAGCACTTTTTAAACTCCAAGTGCATTTTTAGCCTGTTTCCCATTTCCAAAAATTCCAAAATAGGCGTTTTTGGGATCACGGTATCGTAACAACTGGAAGAATATTGAAAAAACGGTTTTTTTTCCGAAAAAAACAGTTTTTTTTTCGAAAATATATTTTGCGGAAAAATACGAGAGACCCCACCCCCCAGCCAGTGCTGTGGCTGGGGGGTCGGGGGGTCCCCCAATGGTGCCCGACTCGGCCCCGGCCTGGTACGCTACCCCCTCCCCCCCGCGGCGGTACCCTATCTCCCCCCCCCGGCTTACTCCCGACTTTGCAAATTTTTTTTTTTTTTTTTTTTTTTTTTTTTTCCCCCTTTTTTTTTTGCTCCTCCTGGGTATGATCTCTCTTCGTAAAACGGGGGGTCCGCTATCTCCCCCTCCCGGGTTAGGACCAGGAACTACACTGGGGGGAGGGGAGGTTTTTCGGGGCGGGTAGGGTACAACACAAGTTTTTTCGGGTGCCTGTTTTTATATGCTATAACGCGGATATATCGCGCGTAGCGCGCGGATTTTTTGAACTTTTTACGGTTTTCGGTCGAAATTTGGGCATTTTTGGCCGAAAAATGGGGCATTTTGAAGGGAAAAATCGGGGGCGGGTACCCGGTAGGGTACCAGGGCGGGCGGGTAGGGGGGTAGGGTACCGGAGCGGGGCGGTTGGGGGGTAGCGTACGGGGCCGGGGCGAGTCAGGGTACGATTGGGGGTTCCCCCAGCCCCCTCCCCCCAGCCACAGAGCACTGGCTGGGGGGTGCCGAATCATCGTATTTTTCCGGAATATCTTTTGGAAAAAAAACCGTTTTTTTTGGGAAAAAAAACCGTTTTTTTTTCAAATATTTTTCCAGTACTTAACGATACCCACTGGTCCGAAAACGCCTATTTTGGAGAAAATTTTGTCGGCAAATGGCCTGAACAGGCTAAAAATGCACTTGGAGTTTAAAAAGTGCTCATTTTGAACTGTTTAGCACCGATTTACATTGGTTTTGACAACATTCTTTCGGAACGTTTGAAAATATTTCGGAAAT
>JASAMV010008162.1:0-13687 GCA_030248065.1 Rhynchonema sp. JSB1_4 | reverse complement strand
TTCTGCGTGCGACAGACAGTGCCCAATCGGTTTTTCCACTGGTCTCAATTCGAATGCGTTCAGTGGTGACAGGGTCACACACACTTGGCTCGAACAGGTCACCATCATTTGTCTCGGGCCAGACAGGAACCACGTGCGTGTTTGGGGCGGCGGGGCGAGGTGTGTGTGTATGGCTGTGAGTCACGGCTGCTGTTGTTGTTTGGTGGCGGCGGTGGCGATGGTTGTTGTGTGTTATTGGCTTGTGAGCCACCACCAACTTGAATCGGGCCGTTCGCACTCATCAAAGTCTGAGCACCTTGTGGTAGCGAAGCGGGATTGACGTAATTTGCCGTTTGCGGTGGTACTGTGCCGCCAAAGGAAGCGGTATGCATCAGCACTGGGTGACCGTGTCGCCCAAGACACACATTGCACAAACAAGGACTGCGGTCGGGTATGTACCATGTAGTACCAGGCACTGAGCCCTGTACCTGTATGCCCGTGCAACCTTGATTCGGCGTAGAAGTCAACAATGGACCGGTAGGTGCCGGCACAGTATTTGTCGATGGATTGCCGTTAGGCTGCGAACCGGTATTGCGACCTGCCTGCGTGGACGCACTTGGTTGGTTCGGATTAATTGTGGTTCGATATTGGCTGCGTTGTTGACTCTGCACCACAGATACAGGCGTCTGTACAATAGGTTGCACGTTTGACGTGACAACAGGCGGTGGCTGTGTTTGCTGCTGTGTACACATGCTTTGCGACACAACACTTTCAGCTTGCTGTGCGTGCGCTTGCATAAACGTCACTGGTTGTTGTTGTTCTTCGTCATCAGTCTGTGCCTGATTGTCAGGTTGACTGGTATTTGCGGCTGCATGTTCATACTGCGCGTTTTCCAACGCGTGCTGTTGTCTGCACACGTATTGCCGCTCGAAATCACCCACAATTTTCGCAAACGCAAACTGGCTCATCTCGACTTCGGGCAGCTCGATTGCTTTGTACCAGTCACACATGTCCATTTGGTGCAGTACCCAATCTGACATGTCTGTGTAGTCGATTTCAGGATTCAGACGCACCAGAAATCGTTGCAGCTGACGAACTTGCACAGGTGCGCGATCAAACCACTCATTGACATCGAGGCTAATGTAGCCATTCACAAGCGGTCGAATAATCAAGCGCGGGCCGGGGCCTGACGCGCTGGCACCTGGGATCGGACCCGGAACCGGGATGGCAATATATTGCATATCGTCATCCGGACCATACAGTGTGGAAACATCATCGGGTCTGGTCACAATAGGCACCTGAGGTTCATTATTCAGGTCGATCAAGTCCATATCGATAGATTGTCGGTCCGAAACATCGACACCAAATGGCTGGCCCTCAGCCAAATGCCCATCATTCAGTCGGTCACCCTCAGATGGACCGGGTGCATTGTCCAAGTCAGCGTCTGCGATCGCATGCACTTCAATTTCGGGTGTTCTGAACGTGACAACCGGCTGGGGTTGACCAGGCGGCATAACTGTTTGCACTTGTTGTTGATTGGCCCCGCTAGTGCTGGCAACATTATTTTGCAAACCCACTTGCGCGGGATGCTCGTCATAAGTAGCCAGATTTTTGTGCAAACGAGCGACATTTCGATCACTAGCAGCGGCAGCCTGTATTTGCAGCTGATTTTCATCCAACATCGGGTTTGACCGTGTGGAACGCTGCCAAAATCGACTGATAATACCGCCCCCTGTTGCAGCACCTCGTCGTCGTGTCTCACGCTGCACATTCAATGTATTCAACGCCGGTTCGGTCGGTGGGCGCTCACCATGTGGCTGCGACCCGCTCACATCAGGTTGTTGAGCGTTGTTCGACATTGTGTTTTGCTTTATTTTACCAAAATTTTACAAAACCAAATTATAAACGGACGAAACAGCGACTTTTATTTGCAGGAAGGTCGGCCAAACACGCACAATGACTTGTCTCGTCTCACTGGGTAGCAGCGACAAGAGCAAGACAACGACAACAGCAAATAATAAAAGCCCACAGACAAGGTTTGATTGTCTGCCTCGAAAATAGACACCGTTTTTATTCGTTCGTTCTCGTTTTCTTTTATTCACACACACAACATGGGTGTAAGTGAATTAAAAATACAAATACTGGCGATTTATGTTCGCCAAGATTGATATTTTATGATGGACGGCACGTTAACGAACGAAGCACAAGATCAAATTATCGTTTCAGCCACAGCACGCTATGAGCGGCTCGGCTACAGGTACAGTTCACGTTCGGTGTCGAATTTTCAGCACAATTGTTCGCTTGTTTGCCCTCAGCAGCCGTTCAGAGACTCTGAGCCCGATGGCAATAAAATAATTCACAAGTTCAATTTAATCGGACAGCGGCAACTTCAGTTTTCAAGCCAATTTTCGGTTGCGGTTGAAGCAGCCGGTCGTCGTTTGGCTGGAAAAACTATGTCCGAAAATTTTTGGGAAATTTGGCCAGGGGTTCCCCGGCCCAAGCGTTTTCTGGGTTGGCGAAGTGCTCAGGGTGCACTCCAAACCACAACGGCACAACCAAAAGTCCTCGAAGAAGCTAAATCTCGTAAAATGCACAGAACAGCAGAAGGTTTTGACTCTCCCTGACGGCCCTTCTGTTCGAACGGAAATTTATGGAGTTTTCGTGCGGCCCGGTCACTTGTTAGGGGTTCGCCCCGCCTTTTGAGCAAGTACAAACCCGGTCCAAGATCCCTTTTGCTACACTAGACTCCAAACACGACGGTTGACCGTAAAGTCCTCGGTCTCGAAGGGTCGGTTGAAGACCCTTTTAGTGGATAAATTTACTGGGAAAGTGCCCCCCTGTGACTGCACACAAACGAGACGTCGCTACTATAAGGACAACCAAACACTCGACTCGATTCACTCAACTCACTCTCGATTCAATCACCCCCAATGTCGGCCCGGATTTTTCGAACACGCACAATCACCGAATTCGGGCGTCGATTCGATCGTTTTACCGCCCGATTTGTCGAAGCTCACCAACACACGCTCGAACGAAACGAAAACCTCAATAAAATCAAACTTTTAGCCACGAAAACAACAATAAAATGAATGAAAAATGCCCCAAAACGCTCCCCCCAAAACTATTGCGACAATCCAATCTCCGTTTCGGTCGGGAGGGGTGGGGGGGCGGGCAATAGCAGATCACGTCGGGCTCACCAGATGAGATCCTGCGAGCCCAACAGGTATCTACTAGTGCTTGCAGAACCGGAATCGTCAACCGAGCCAAATCAATAGAAGCCAATAATCGGAATGCTCGTCTCGTGCGTGTTTCGGGATTCGGGAATGCAATGTTCGTTCGTTCACTCGCTCGTCAATCACCCGACTCGCTCGTTCACAATATAGTTTTTATAATAACAAAAGGGAATAACCAAAACAATAGGAAGCGCAACCGCGCACACGGGGCACACACGTATTTCGATAACAAACACAAACGTAACCGGCCGAGATTCTTCCTTCAACAGAATTACAGTAACCCGTTCTCTTACATTGGAAAGACCAGACAGGTGATAAGATTTGGAATGGTTTAAATAAGAGAAATGCGGAGGAGAATAATGACACACACAAACAGGGGTCACCGGAAAGAGGAATAATAATGCTAAACAAAAGGTAAACAAGGCACAAAAGGTAACAATAACAACAGTTTTACGAGAAATACACCCTAACCTAACCTAAAAACCCCCTAAAACAGTACTAAACTAAGGGATAATCACAATCACGGGACTACAAAACGTTTTTTTCGTAATTCAGCGTTTCAACCACCTGAGCGGCCGGATAACGCGGAGATGCACGCGGCTGTCCAGCTGCTTATCACAGGTTAATGTTACTTCATTTCGTTCCCCGAGAGAACACAGAGAACAAGTTCCGCTTGCTTGATTGACTGCTGATACTAACGAACATCTGAGAACCAACAAAAATTGTTCTTTGTTTTCTCAGAAAACGAAACACATGCCATGCGGCTAATAATGAGAGTTTCATGTATATGTATGTGTCACATAAAAAATTTATGCCAAGTGGACTTATTAATCTGAAACATCACAAAAAGCGATTCCAGCTGGGTGACCTAAACGCTTGTCGAACGATTCGACTGGACTCAGGCGCGTTGAGCACGGCCTGTTGCTGCACCAGACATTTGTGCAATGGGGGCATGCGATTCGATGAATATGATTTGGACAGAAAAGGTGGTTGATTTTGCTTTTACAAAACGAACATAATAAAAAGTCCAATCGGATGTGCGTATTAATGTCTGCAACCTGGATAAAAGATAAACAGTGGATACCTTATATCAATTTTTCAAAATGCTATTTTAACCGGTAATCAGTATCGTACAATAGTGATCAAAACGCTTATGTGTAGACATTCAACAGACAACTCCAATGGAACTTCAAACACGTAAAACTTCTGTAAATTATTTAACCTTGTGAAACTGAAATTTATGCACAAACCGCAAAAAATTTCAGCCGACGGTTTTTCGTCACAAAAACTGAATCTCAAAACTGGCCTCATCTGCAACTTTCAACCTCGACCAAAAAGTGAGTCAAGTTTTTCGACCACTAATGCAACCAAAACGTCCCTTACTCACATCGATCACTGTACGGCGAATGCACTCGAGTTTCTACAGTCGCTCTTCAAAGACGTGACTCAGCTGTTGAAGGTGTGCGAGTGTGCGATTTGAGACCTTATATACATGTTTTTATATTGTTGACGTTTAACGTTGTTCGACCGACTTTCCTTGCTACAGAACGCGTGTGTGGACACGAAACTGACGTACGCCGAGTCGACCGTGCCACTAAGTGGTCGACTGTGTTGCAGGTTACCGACGAGAAATTGTCCAATAACTTCGTTCGTAGACGTTGTCATACTGAGCAACAAGATTTTCCTTCTCATGAAAACGCTGACCAATTGTTTCAGACTTGTAGATCGACAACGCATGGAGTGGGCCAACGACATGATGCGCATAACGAGCGAACACGCTCAGAATGAAATTGTCCTGCCGAAAAGTGCCCCAAATTACTTCACATTCTCGTTTTTGTTCTACATTTCTACAATTTGTAGCACATTGGTCTTTATTTCTCAGCATCCTGTACCCATGCTATGATTGGTCATTAAAGCTCTCAGATCTCTGTCGCATTGGCTTTTCCAAATTTTGAGCCTGTCCGCGATAAAGCCTTGACAAAATCAGACTGCGCGGAGCTGGACTTGGAGCGCTGTACTGTACTAGCTTCAGACATTATGTGCTTTGAACCCACACCAACAAAAGCAAAAAAGGGCCGAACGAGGGCAGAATTGAAGCTCATTGCGCATGTATACATGTAGAAACGCTGGACGCCTGGAAGGGTTCCTGGCGCCATTTTGGGTGGGAACTACACCTGTACAAGAGAACCATTTTGTGTGGGGGCCTTTGCATCAGGGGCACAAAGGTCAAACGTTTCACAGAAAATTGTACTTTTGAACTAAAACATTACAAAGCCCATAAGCCCATTTCCCAATTTAAAATACTCTGATAAGGAAAGCATATACAAGGTATGTAAGCTGCAGACCAGCTGAACTTGTTTAGGTGGGAGCAGGGTTAGGAGTTTCAGGCTTTTAGATCCGATCACTCGCGTACCGGAGTTTTCCACTTAAAGCCCCCGGGGGCTCTAATTGGATTTATTTTTTTACGGACCATTGATTTTACATCGAACAGTAAACTTGCCAAATTGTTCAAACAAGTGTAAGAATGACCAAAATACCGCGCTTATCTGTTGTTTTACCAACGTTTTGCCACGTTTAGATGAAGATCCTCACAATCAGGTTGAAATATGGTATCAGAATGTCAAAATGCTGGCCTAAAGTGTCCCTACTGACAACGATGAAAACACCCGGTTTTCCTCTTAAAGCCGCCGAGGGCTGTATGTGAACTCTGAACCGCCACACCAAACGTATGCTCCCGGAAGGACTCGAACCTCCGACCTCCCAGCCACCAGGCCTGGATAGCCAGTTGCTCTACCAACTGAGCTACGGGAACGCGGTCTGGCTGCGGCTCAGAATTACTCATAAACCCAACGCACGCACACTCAATACACAGTGCACCGCAGCACACACAAATAATACCGGTCCGTTCGTGATACGCCTCGACGCGTATGGGAGTGTGTCTATTCGCCAGACCACATGTAAGTGGAAACGTTTCCACTTAAAGCCCCCGGGGGCTTAATTGGATTTTTTCTTTCTGGTCGGAGGGTCCATTTTCCACCAATTTCCGCATAGTGCCCCCGGGGCTTTAAGTGGAAAACTCCGGTAAGTAGTTCTACACGACGTATGCCACCCTGGCAACACTGTCAAGTGCGGGCGATCGGGACACGGGACGAACGGGTCGTGACCCACGCAACGACGATCGGGGCACATGTACCTTTGCAAACCACCAAACTTGCGTGGGTGCGCCCCCGGTTTCGTTGATTGACAAAAACTGAACAACCAAGTGCCATTGATCAATTAAATCAGTCTATCCATAACAAATGAATTGATAAATCTAAAAAGAAAGGTGCGTTATTTTTGATGCGACTTTGGCCCGCTTGGCTCTTTGCTTGTTTGTCCGGTGCTTCTTTTCTTCTACGTGTCAACTTGTTCTTATGTTCTTCAACCTGTCTTGTTCTGGCAAAAATACGTTACTGATTTTATAAGAGACTGGCAACGGTAGGATCTTCGGCCTCCTGTACAAGAGGGGTCGCAGAAATTCTGACCCCGGATTTTGTCTGATCGATGGACGTTTTTTGGTGCTTGACACGTGATCGCTTAAATTTTTGTTAGTATGGTAGCAAGGACAAAGACTCAGGAATTAAGATACCATTGAGAAGGCAAAGTGTGTCAGCACGGCAATAAAGAAGTTTCCACAATTAAGAGAGGTATAACACGTCAAAGTTTAGGACCTGACAAGTTTGTCACTCACCATAAAGAGCGTTCCGCTGGAGGGTCAAAACTATGAAGATGGTTCACTGTGATTCGCAGCAACGAAATATAGGTAGATTATTGGTACTCATTCACAAAACCATAATTTCACTCGGCGATCGCCAAATTAAAGCTCTGATGATCAAGCCTACAAACAACGTGTGACGTTTGCCCTTTGTGTCATGCCATAGCTCTTCAAGCTGTTCAAGTTAAAGGTAAGAAGCTGTTAAACAGTAATTTGAAACACCAACGGCAAGAAACTGACGTAGATGTTCAGCGTCAACAGCCACTTAGCGATAGTATAATGAAGGGAGCACACACACTGCAGACGTGGAATTGAGAGAACAATAACAAAACAATAAACAATAAAAACCAGGGTTGAAAAAAAAATTTTTTTATTAACGAGCTTTTTTTAAAAAAAAATTTTTTTTTTGATTTTTTTTGACGAAAATTTTTTTTTATTAGAAAAAGTGTTGCAAACGACGTTTCAGCATAAATGAAATCGATACAACATATTTTTCAAAAATTGAAAAATTTTCGTCTGAGACCCAACTTGTGTTGTGACACCCGTTAGTATTGTGCAGATTCTATGGTCTCCGACCAGTCTGAGGTTGATGTTGACTAACGATGTTACTCTAATGTATTGTAGCATGCAGTACAACGTATTTTAATGCATCCAATGCCGTATATCTGGTATACGACCATCAAAATATCGATTACAGCCCAGATCTTGCGTGTCAGATCGACTTTGCGCGCCCGGTTTTGCACCAGACTTGCATATATACATGTGTAGTAGCATGCAGTAGTACGTTATCGGTGCCACATCACTATAAAAGACCAGCCCCGCGCATCCCTGTACGGTTTTGGGGACAATACAGGGCGCCGCAGGCGCGATTTTGGAAAAATTGTCCCGTCCACAGGAAAAAGTGCCAATTTCTGGCCTTGAAAAAGGCCATTTTTGGACATTTCAGCCCTTTTTGGACAACTTTTTTTTATTAAAAAAAGCAAAATCTGAGTTTCAAAGAAAAAAATTTTTTTTAAAAATTTTTTTAATTAACCACTTTTTTTGAAACAACCCTGATAAAAACAATAAAAAATTTTTTTAAATGTTGTTGACCACAAAGTAAGTTAATGAACACTGGTCAGGCATTCGGCCACGGCTGTCAATACAGTACATTCATAACGTTCCAAAGCTGTCTGACTTTCAAGAACCTCACCTTCTTCCCTCAGGTTAGAGATGTACATTGGCCTCCGGTTAAGGATATATATGTACATTGACCTCCTATGGAGTCGGCTGGGCTTGTTTCGTACGGCAACAGATCTTTCGTAGAGCGTCGCGAAACAGCTCACTGCTCCACACGTAAATGTAGATGTTGACCGACGCGTTCAGCGCGTTGCCGGTGCCGACCAGGCGCGTAATCAGCGATAGCGTTTCGGCTGAAAATGGATATACATATACTTTGACAATACCTTTGAGAGAAACTTTTCAAACGCGTTGCCTGATCCGCAAAGCTGATTATGCGTGTATTAGCTGCAGCGGTCACGTGACTGACAATCGCGCAACACACACGTCTAACGTAGTGATTTGCGAATTGCTACGAAACTCAGCTGGCTGCGCGAGCTGCGTGTGCTTTACGGATCAGGCAACGCGTTTGAAAAGTTTCTCCCTAAAGTATTGTCATAGTATACATCTGTGCTAAAAGGAGACATCAATTTCAGTGATAAACTTTGAATGGTTAATATGATTTTAAAAGAATTCGCGATTGATTTAGGTGATCCGTTCACTAAGCTGCAAGATGTGCTCACACACGGTGGCGCAGATTTTAAATATCGAGCCGATAACTAACGTGCGACGTTTGCAGCCAGAGCAATTGAATAGCCCAGCCACGGTTCTCCGTAGAACAGCAAACATGCGCCAACCGCAATCATCACCATTTTGTTCAATTGTCGATTCCTCTTGGCTTCACGCTCCTGGCTCTTTGCCAACGCCGACGAACCTGCGACACAACAACGGTGGACGAGAATGTTATGGCATTTATGATGGAGTGGAGTGGAAAATTGAATATCGAAATTGGATGGAAATCAAAGGTGGGAATGTTCGGTGGAAAAGCACTGCGACTGGTGAAGGAAGGAACTGAAGCAGTTCGGTTGAATTCATCAGTTCAAAGTGACATTGGCTGTTCGAATCAACATTATGCCACACTGCTTGCCAGCGCGGTTCAATAGAATGAAACCATCGTGACCGTCTTGTGAATTCAAGCCCAGGAAGTGAATATAAACAAGAAACGTTTCGGTCGTATTCGTGACCACAAATCTATTTTCAGCTATCGGAGAATGCCAAATAAGTCCCCTGGGCGCTTATTTGGGACACATATTGGATTTGATGTTTCAGAATAACACCATTCGCAAATAAGGGCGAACTTGGGTTAAATCCGGAAACCGGAACTCGGAAACAATTTGCATGCAAAAATGCAAAACATTTCTGGGCTCCGGAAATATTTCCGGAAAACGCAAGAATTTACATGCAACAATAATGCGTTTTCCGGAAATATTTCCGGATTCCGATTTCCGGATTCAACCTAAGCTCGCCCTAAGCCGACAGGGGTTTAGTAGGAAAACTTCCGAATAAATTCCCCGTGCTGATTCGGAGTGTTGCTGCAGCACGAAACTGTGTCCAATGCCTTTTGAATAATCAAATAACTGGTTATCTTTTTTCTAAAGTTCATGAACGGTGCAATTGCCTGTTCGAGCTACATTACACCACTCACACATGCTTGTCAACATGAAAATTAAACTGTTGAAGCTCATAGTCTTATGTTTTTGGGTGTAACGAAGTGCATTAAAATAACAGTGTTCACGACTAGGCTCGAAAAAAATCTTTTTTCCCTGAAAAGCCCCTTGGGGGCTATTTCGGAAAATATCGGGAGGGGGGCTTACTTGGCATTTTTCGATACATGAACTAAAAAACCGACACTGTCTCCATTACCTAATTTTTCAATGCTTTCGTCGTCTTTGTTCTTGGTCCGATACAAGTACACTAAGTACGCGTAGGTCACGCCCATCATTAGAACGACGAGAATCGTCAACATGCCAGTGATCAACAGATGTTCTCGGGATAAATTATCCGGCCCTGAAATAGATATCAAATCAAGTGAGTTCTGTCACCTGTATCTTTGTGGGATGTCTGGGCCTGATAATAAAACAATCGAAAATCTTTTAGTTAGTTATTAGGCCGGTTTAGTTGATTAAACATCCAGATCACAAAAACAACATGCACTGCCTCGACCGTAGCATTGCGCATCTACAGCCATCCATCCATTGAAGTTGAGATACGCTGCGAACGCTTCGGGAACGTACAGCACGGCGATCACATGAAATTTAGGGGCAATATGCTTGTGTGAACTGAATCCAAAGAGAACGAAAGATTGTTGTGAACAGTGGCGGATACAGCTTTCGGCCAAGGGAGGGGCCAAATCCAAAAAGTCGTTTTAGTCTAGTGCCTGTTCCATTTTTGAAAAGTCATTTTTATCTGGTGCTGTTTAGAATTTCGCGCATGTTACACCAAATATTATGTAAAATGTGACAATGCGCGCGGAGCGCGCGAAATTGACACTTTTACCCGCGTGAAAGCTAAATTTCATTGAAAGGCATATGACGCGCGAACCGCGCGATTTTCCGACTTTGAAGTGTATCAGAGTGAAAATCCTGCGATTTAGGGGGTTCTTTTTCCTTCTTCTTTCCGAAACGGTGCCCCTTCAGGGGTCAAATGGACCAAGGGGGACATGGCCCCTGTAGCCCCCTGAATCCGCCCATGGTTGTTATTACCGGAGATTTTCACTAACGGCGGCCGGAGTCAGGAAGTGGAAACCGGTGGTAAAAAGTTCCTTGCAACAAAAAAATTCATTTAGAGTCCTCGAGGCTTCCATTCAGGAGGGAGCTTATGTACAGTACCGGGTGCAATTCTAGGCTGAAAGTTGAAGTCGCGTGCACGCGCGTGCGAAACAGTGCAAAGTATAGGCAAAAGTCGAAGTAACTTTGCGTGCACGCGCGTGCGAAACAGTGCAAAGTATAGGCAAAAGTCGAAGTAACTTCGCGTGCACGCGCGTGCGAAACAGTGCAAAGTATAGGCAAAAGTCGAAGTAACTTCGCGTGCACGCGCGTGCGAAACAGTGCAAAGTATAGGCAAAAGTCGAAGTAACTTCGCGTGCACGCGCGTGCGAAACAGTGCAAAGTATAGGCAAAAGTCGAAGTGACTTCGCGTGCACGCGCGTGCGAAACAGTGCAAAGTATAGGCAAAAGTCGAAGTAACTTCGCGTGCACGCGCGTGCGAAACAGTGCAAAGTATAGGCAAAAGTCGAAGTAACTTCACGTGCACGCGAAGTTTTGCGCGTGCGCTGGCGTGCGATCCCTATGTTTTAGCACTAGGAAGTCGCGTGCACGCGCGTCCACGCGACTTCGACTTTCAGCCTAGAATTGCACCCGGAACTGTATGTGGAAATTTCCGGTAATTAAGGTGGAGTTATACTTGTCCATTTTGGGCATGTAGACAATGAGGACAAATTTTTGTCCGAATCATATTTTGTGATAGTGTTGGGGCACTAATTTCGACCAGCGTAAAAGTTGTTCCCTTGCACCAAATGAACAATTTTTACGCTGGACGAAATTTTGTGCTATAACTCTATCACAAAATATGATCATAACAAAAATTTGTCCTCATTGTCTACAAGCCCAAAATGGACCAGTATAACTCCAGCTTCACAAGTACATTTATTTCCAACCGCAACAGCCAGTTTGGCGTTTCCGACGTGATTCATCGTCAAATACTGAATCGGACTTCTGACTGCTCGAAGCCGGTCAACTGCGATGTAGAACAGAAGCAGGAACGATGTGTGCCACAAAAAATGGGTGACCACCAGAATGGTCAGACAGTACCAGCGGGGGAACAGATGAATGCCTGAAAGCAATCATTACGGTTGATTTGACCTACTATGTATTGATCACACAATGACTTTATAAGAATTGGTCAAATTTTTTCCTGAATCGCAAAGCAGGCTAGTGACGGGGCAATGACGTTGCGTTGCGCGATCACACACAAAACACGTAGTAAAGAGAATGTTTCAGACCTGCGGCAACGTGGTTGATCTGCTAGATTATTTTCAGCTGAAAATGTTTTGTGAGAATCACAAATAGCACAGTAGTTAAGAGTGACTGAACGTGAAAATCAGGACTGATTTTGATGAATTCTTATATGGTCATTGTGCGACCAATATCTATGACAAACATGACATCAAAAATGATGCTGACAAAGTGAGGCACAACAGACTAGCCGTCCTTTTTTGAGAGTTCTGTCCACAATGGATACTGCCGAGCGGCATCATAAACGGCCACGTTGGGTTCGTGTGGCACGATATCACTTACTCACCACTGCCATGGACTGCCATCGTCGCGATGAAGCCCAGTCCGGCCAGAGAGTAGGCCAGATCGCTGACAGCCAGGGCGAGAACGGCGGTCAGCTCTTTCTTGTCGCGCAGTTGCTTGCTTCGAGCGAACAACAAACAGATGATTGCGCTGTTCGCAACTCCAATTACGGCCAAACCAACATTGACAATTTCCAGTATTGTCGAAAGCTTCACATTGTTGACTGTGATATTGGTAGCACAATGGCTATATAAGAATTCATCAAAATCAATCCTGATTTTCATGTTCAGTCACTCTTAACTACTGTGCTATTTGTGATTCTCACAAAACATTTTCAGCTGAAAATAATCTAGCAGATCAACCACGTTGCCGCAGGTCTGAAACATTCTCTTTACTACGGGTTTTGTGTGTGATCACGCAACGCAACGTCATTGCCCCGTCACTTTCCCTCTTTACGATTCAGGAAAAAAAGTTGACCAATTCTTATAAAGTCATTGTGCGACCAATATCTGATGGGTATGTCAGGTTGTTCAATGCAAAGTTGGCGGCAGTCATGGCTGACGCGCGCACGACCGGCCTTTGTCTCGGCTGCAGTGATCAGATTCACATGATTGGCGGCGGTCTCAAGCAAGCCGGCTGGACTGTCGCTGTCGAGGCACCAGTGGCAACAGAAATATATTTTCCAGACACGATGATTATAGTCCAGAAAGCTAGTTGCATGAAAAATGCCTCAGCAGCGGCTATATAAGCTCACCAGGGAAACGGCACCGCTCAAAGTTCATAATAGTACAGTCACAGGCTTTCGAACCGCAGTGCGACGAAGTATGTAGGTATAAAGTTTTATTTAGTTAACGAGTTTCCATTTAAGGTGGGGTTATACTTGTCCATTTTGGGGCTTGTAGACAATGAGGACAAATTTTTGCTGTAGTTATATTTTCACGGGGTTAACGGCCGTTAACCTCCGTATACCTTGGTTGGGAACCGAACGATCGCGGTTTTGCGTTGCGGGGTTAGTAATATGTCTATCGGAAGGACAGTTCGATAGGATGAGAGACCGCGGAAATTTTTTTTCGAAATTCTCAAGTGAAACATCACCAGGCTGGATTTAGTGGTTTTTGCCTATACCTTGTGTGTTAAAAACGGGGGTTCTGGCGTGGTGACGTGTGATTGGTTTTTAATGATGTTTTGATTGTTTTGGAGTGGGAGTCCAGCCGTTACAAAACGCTGAAAATTTCAGCTCGATCCACCCAGTAGAAAGGTGTTTTTCAGCCACCCGAAAATTTGTGTCTCCGGCGGCAACATAAAGTGCGACAGTTGACAACTGCGCT